>JAYKTE010484957.1:0-19003 GCA_036873565.1 Xipholeptos notoides | reverse complement strand
CTTAGTATTTTCTACCTGGTTTTCATCATCAGGATCATCCGGAGAATACCTTTTTGTAGAGGGTCTGGAATCAAATGTTAAAGAAATCTTAGGACACAAAATATATGCAGGGAACAATGGGGATACCCGGGTAGAGAATACTAAGTTTATTATTGAATATAAGCTCTACAATTGTATTGAGCACTTTCCTTATTCATTTATCACAACTCTCTTCTGTAACTAAAATACAAAGAGTTTCTCAGCATATATGTATATATATGTGTATATGCACACAAACACATATATGTATGTAATTATAATTCACTATGGATTGGACATAAATTCATCAGAACATATGACATAATACCAGACAGCTGTTTGAATATAATTTGCCTCCACCCCTTTTAAAATGTATACAGTATAATCATAAACATTTCTATAAATATCATTATCTTAACTCTGTAAAAATGACATCTTATACTAATTGTCACTATTTACTAAAGGTTTACTTTTCCAAGTTTAATTTTTTTTTAAATATTTGTTTTTACTTTTTTTCTGTTTATTTATTTATTAGGTTTTTTGGTTTTGGTTTAAGTCGTGGCCATGAAATTTCCTGATAACAGTATAGAATTATTTTGAATTAGGCTCTAAATGATAATTTATTTCACTATGTGAATATCAATCTAAACTATACAAGGGTAAATAAAAAAAATTCTAAGAAGAATGACATAAACTCTGAGTGAAAATAGATCAACAAAATTTTATCAAAAAGGAATTTCTCGATGGAAACATTGTTTGCAGGAGTGTATTGAGTTAGGTGGATCTTAAGTAGAAAAATAATTTTGCAACTTTCATAAATAAAGTTTTTCTTTGATTTGTCTCAGAACTTTTTAATTTACCCTTGTATCTGCTGACCATAAATAGTAGAAAAATATGCAACATAATTCTGAAACCTTACCAACACAAAAATATGATCACTCTTTACTTAACTCTAAAAATATTTCTAATGATTGATTGATTTGTTTAGCAGCATATCAACCATTCTAAGTTATTTAATGCTCGACTCAGTTTGGGTATTGGTATATGAAATTTATAAAGAGGAACTTAAAGATTAATTTTTTTATAAAATGACTTTTATGTAAAAAGGTAGAAAGTTATACTGCTGCACTCATTTGAATAAACGTTGGGTTCAGTTTGAGGTGAATGGCCATTAACTAAATATAGATGTTTTGTTTTGTTTTGTTTTGTTTTTTTACTGTTTTTGAAACAGAATTTTGATGTTGCAACAACCGTCTTTTTAAAGCTTTTGTTATTAAAACATTTTCTTTAATTTGTTTAAGGTTACTGTTAACTGATAACCAAAATTTCAGGTATTCTGAGAAGAAATTTAAAAAAAAAACTAGCTGTTTAGTGAGAGATCCATTTTTTTTTATCTAAGTTTAATGTAACATGATCCCCATTGCTGAGATTTTTTAGGTTTTTTTATCTAATTTTTTTTTTCCACAGTTTATTTTTATATGAATGAGTTGGGTTTTTATAGATGGAACTGGAGCAAAATCAACTATAGTAGATCTTATTTTCGAAATACTTGAGATGACATATGATGAGTTCTAAAAGTATTAATCGGATTATTTTCCTCATCCATATTATTTTCTTTCTCACAATGTTTTGACCAAATCACCCTTCAGTCTTCTAAAAAAATGAAAAAATATGAGTCGATTTAGGACACCTGAGGAAGGCCGAAGGTTGATTTGGTTGAAACGTTGGGAGAAAAAAAATAATATGGATGAGGAAAATAGTCCGATTAATACTTTTAGAATTCATCATACATTATCTCAAGAATTTCGAAGTGAGAAAGAAAATAATATACATAAGGAAAATAGTCAAATTGATACTTTTAGAATATTGTAGATCTGTTCTCTGCAATTTTATAGTGTATAATTGATAATAATCTAAAAAAAAGGATATATCTATTTGGTCAAGCACCAAGTTAGACACAAGGCCAGTTTTACGTGCACATGATATCCCTGGGCTTTTTTTGTAACCAGTGTTTCCCCTCACCTAGATGAGTTACTCTCATTGAGTTGACAGGTCTCATCCACCCAAGCTTTTGTAAAAAGTGTTTCCCTTCACCCAAATGAGTTACTCTCCTAACTAGCCTCATCTACCCAAGACAGCTGAAAGTGAATGCAAGTGTTTTGACTGGGATTTGAACTCGAGTAATACGATTCCAGAGTCCAAGCTTTTACCACTGCTGCCTCCTAGCTGCCCAATAATTTCAATAAATCTACTTAGTCAAGCAGAAACCCAAGTTAGGCACAAGGCTAGTTTTCTGTGTTCATTATATCCCTGGGCTTTTGTAATCAGTGTTGAGTTACTCTCATTGAATTTTAAAAAAGGAGTTATTAATTACTTCTAAAATTAATTTCTTTAATGAGTAATTATTAATTTATAAGTAATTAATTTTGTATATAAGTAATTAATAATTACTTTATTTTAGAAGTAATTAATAAGTAATTAATTTTTAGAAGTAATTGATGAATTTTAGAAGTGATTATGTTTCACACTAACAAAATTAACTTTATTTTTGTTTTGGAGGGGTTATTTTTTCCACATAATGACAAAGAAACAATCGCAAGCTTTCAATTGTTCCTTATTGTTACATGATCATTGTTATTGCAATTGTTATATTTATGTTAAATTTTGCTTCTGTTCCCTGACCATCATGCTTATTGCTTCAGCCCTATTGCTTCATTTACTGCCTTATTGCTTGCCATGTTTGTCTGTCTGCCTCCTCCCTCTTTAACCAAGATGGCTAGTTTTTGATTTATTTCCAAACCTTCCCAAAGACTTTTTTTTTTTTTTTTAAATAAAACCCTCCAGGAGATAATGTTTAATTATTTTCAGCAATTTCATTGTATCTCATTTAAAAGATGATTTACAGGCTCTTCCAGAAGATGATAATAAAACATACAAAAAAATACCAAAAAAAAACAAAAACAAATGAACTGACATAAAATTTATAAGTGTATATAAATACAAAAATGATTTGTTTTTTTCTTATTTTTTTTATTTTCAAAGACAGAATTGAGATTTATTAATGATGTTGATTGTTTGAAAACACCACAGGTATTTAACTATCTTAGAAGAAAATAAGTCTGTTGAAAAAAAATAAAAATTTGAAAATTTATCATGTTGATTACTTAAGAACACCAGAAGTATTTAACTATTTTAGAGGAAAATAATCTCTTGAAAAAATAAAAATTAAAAAATTTATCATGTTGATTGCTTAAAACACTATAAGTATGAATGAAAAAAATTAAAAAAAAAACATCATGGTTCAGCTGTGACCACTCAAAAACACTCATCTAACAGATCTCTGATGTTTTCTAATAACCAAAAAATCATTTTCTGCATTTTTTATATATATATGGGACTTGTTTAAAAAAGAAAAATATATCTATTTAAGAGAACTAGATGTAGCATAAACATAAGGTTAAATGGACAGACAGGAAGTTGAATTGAATTGGCAAATATTCGTACAAACAAGAAGCCACAATTTTTTTGAATAATTATTGATTTTAAAACAGTAGTTCTCATCTGGGGTCAACATGGACCCTAGGTGTTCATGCAATATTTATGGGTGTCTACAGACAAAACACAACAAATTGGGGACCCACAATTATTTTTAATCAGTGTATATAAATTATACAACAGTAAATTCAATTGCCATGAGCTAGAGTCACTTGATCATGGAAGAAGAAACACTGTAATATTGTAATCTTTATCACTGATTATTGTTATTTCTATCTATTATCATTATTATTACTATTATAATTGTAGAATACTTTATTTGTATTGAATTGGTTTTTATTTAAAAGTAAAGCTTAATATTGATTTATTAGCGGACTGTTGTCTTCATCTTTATTGTTGTTATTACACAACGTTTTGGCCTACTTATCCTCTGGCCTTCATCAGGTGATTAACTATAAAGATGAGGACAACAGTCGACTTATAAAATTAATACATAGATTATGAAGCCTCATCTCAAAAGAATTCCAAATAGATATAATTATAAAGTTTAATAATATACTATTTTTTTGAAAATTAAGACCTTATAATCAAAATTTATATGAGTGGAAAATTGGAAATTGTTCTTATGTTCAATAGCTATGAAAGGGTGGGGGGAACCAAGGGGAAAAAAATAGGAAAAAGAGTCTACGGGTAAAAAAAAAAAGGGTGAGAACCACTGATCTAAAAAAAAAAAAAAAAATCAAGAAAAATTCTACAATGAGTATGAAACAATTTGGGTGAGTTGTAAACATACAAGATAAATGATTTAAAAAAATGTCCCGCTCAGTTTATCATAGGGAGTTGTATATTAAAAGAATATATAACCTAGTTACTATATTTGAGTCTTTGCCACTGATACATGTGAGCCATTACATTTAAAGATTTTTTTGATTTTTCATTTAGTTGGCCTTTGTATTTTTTCTTTTAACTCTAATAATACAGGATGGCCATAAGAACATTCCTTGATTTCAAATATTCATATGATCTATTGAGTTCATAACCTTACAAGTTTCGTGTGAACATTTACAGAAATCAACAAAGTTTCATGTGTCATATGGTTTTAGGGTATAGGCACTTATAGGCTCTAAATCCTTTTATGAACATTTGAAATGAAATCTGTATAATTAAATATTTATAGTTTAGTATCTGTAAAATTAAATATTTATAGTTTAGTATCTTTGATTTTATTCTAAAAAAAGATAAAAACAATTTTGATTATAGTTTTTAGCATCTTTCTGATTTTGTCCAATTAACCTCCTGTCTTTTTGTCTTTCTGTATATTTAGCCTTTTGTTTTATTTTGGCTTCTGGTCCTTTTGACTTCCTGACTGATTAGTCTCTTATCTCTTCTTTATCTGATAAGTGATTAGCCCTTTTTTTACTTCACACTACCCCCACTTTTGAGATTATTTTTTGGATTTTAAATTTGAATATGTATCTCCTGACTAAATAGTCAGCATCTCTTCATTTTCCAAAACATACAAGACAGAAGATTATTTTATGAGTCATGTTCGACTCAGGGGAGGTTTATGTTAATTTTCCTTTCCCCTAATTACACTTACTGTGGGTGCAATAAGTATCTGATACAAAGCAAAAGGTTGGATACTTTTTTAACCTTAGATATGACATTTATGTAATTATCTAATGAATGAGTAATTAGATATGATATTTGTATTTATCAAACAAAAATACATTAAATAGCACTTTATTGTTTTAGTTTTAATGTAATAATTAAAATAAATCAACTTTTTGCTTTGTATCGGATACTTTTTGCACCCACTGTATATCAGTAAAATTCTTGGTAATTGTCCTGCCCATTAAATTCCCTGGGCAAGGTGCAGAATTCATACACTGAAATATTAGAATCAACTGACAATTGGTTAGAACTGAAATTTCAGCTGGAAAAAAGTGTATATTATTGAGATCTCACACCAATCACCAGGTGTTTATACCCCCAGCAACCAATGGTTTTACTGGAGTCAAATTGACAACAAATCTCCTGATTTCCAGCAGGTTCCACACCATTCCTTCAAAAACTATGGTGCAACATAACCCTGGGTTTTCATTCATCTGCGTCTACTTTGCACACCCGCCGGTAGCAAAGTTTTCCCACTCTGCCAACGCCTGGTGGTGATTCCTGAAAGCAGAGTGACAATAAGTCTCCTCTGGTTTTCCATGACTGCAAGCCCTCCTCATTCTCCTTCAGTTATATATATATATATATATATATATACACACACATATATATATTTACTTTTTGGATTATTTCTGATGTCCTCATGAGTGAATTGGTTTGTAATAGGTCTATTATTATTATTATATAGTTTTTTAGGTTTGGTTTTACAGAATATCAATCTTTTCTGTCATTTAATGTTGAGTATAATCATTTTCATCCATTAATACATTGTTCGTATAACACAAGTTGCACTATTTAATCCATAGCTGGAGGGAAGAGGAGAATTTGTACCTTTCTCAACAGTATTGGCCTGAACTTGAATGTAATGCAACCAATGGGATATATCTTGAGCACCATCCCAAGTTAGGCACAAGGCCAGTTTTACGTGCTCATTATATCCCTTGGCTTTTATAATCAGATTAGTTACTCTCATTGAGTTGATGAGTCTCATCCACCCGAGCTTTTGGAATCAGTGTTATCCTTACACCTAGATGAGTTACTCACCTGAATTAATGAGCCTCATCTGGAGACAGCTGAAAGTGATGTAATGGAACCACTGGGATTTGAACCCCTGTATTCTGTTTTCAAAGTCCAAGAGTATATCCATTGCACCACAGGTTTCTTCCTATACAATTCTTTTTTTCAAATTTAGTGTATTTTGGCAGAATTGCATTCTTTATATGTGTCTCATTAAAACAAAGAACCATGTTTGGAAACTAGAAAAAATAGAGTGGAAGATCCTCAAAAGGAGGCTTAAAGTTCTCTTTAATGAGACAGAGTTCTTTTTTGTAAGTTTTTGATGTCTAAAGTAGATATTGTCTAGCATTGCTTCTGCTTATACTGATTTCAACTTCAGACTAAGGACTTTATTTGAATTTATTTCCATCTCACTGTGTTGAGGTACATTCTCAAATGTCAAAATGTACTGAATACACTTTTTCCCCATTGTGACAAGAAAATTTTAAAATAATTTATCAGATTAAATGCCTATTGCATCTAAACATGGAAACATTTGTCTATCAATTCTAAACGTGAAAAATATCACATTTTAACATGAAAACATTTGTCTATCACACCTAAACACTAAACATTTGTTTTTTTTTACACTTACACACAAAAATAGTTGTTTGAATGCAGTTTATGCTAACTTGAATCTTCTAATTTACTCCTACTCGGTTCTTGTAGTCAATGAGCCATTTTCAAGTGCTTCCAAGTTCTTTTATTATTTATATTATTATATATATTCATTTGGAATTCTTTGTTTTGTGTTTTACGGCATATCAATCTTTATAGTTAATTTAATGCTGAGAACAATAATTTTTTGATAAACATTCTTTATGTCCACACTTAGTTTTCTGAATAGAACAATGTGCACTATTTAACCCATAGCTGGAGGAAAAGTGGGGATTCATACCTTTCCCAAGGGTATTAGTCCAAATGTGAATGCACACGGAAGGAATAATTTTATTATTACAATTTCAAAGTCCAACTGACTACTGTCCCGAATTGACCTACCCTGGAATTCTTTGAGATGACACTTCATAATCTATGTATTAATTTTATTAGCAGACTGTTGTCTTCATCTTTATAGCTGTTATAACACCACATTTCGGCAACCTTATCCTCTGGCCTTCGTCAGGTAATTAACCGTGACCTCGGATAGGCCAAAGGATAAGTTGACCGAAATGTGGTGTAATAACAACTATAAAGGTAAGGATAGCAGTCCAACAATAAAATAATTACATAATAATTACATTATTTAGTTCATTTTTTTCCAGTATCTTGATGCCTTTATACAATTATTGTATAGCATTTCATCAAGATCAGGTCTGCATTAGACTTTAGACACCAAGAGATTTTCCTTAGAGGGCTTATAGTTCATCAATATCAGGTCTGCATTAGACTTTAGACACCAAGGGATTTTCCTTAGCTTATAGTTCGTCAATATCAGGTCTGCATTAGACTTTAGACACCAAGGTTTTTCCTTAGATAGCTTATAGTTCCCAGTAGTGCAGTATCCTGGAGAATTCCATTGGTGTAATTCAATCTTGTCTAGTCTATGAAGACAGCCATTTTCCGGTGCTTCCGAATGCTCCTTTTACCACTGGAATTACCTCATAGTTGACATTCCCTATTTAAGCAATTATTATTTTATTTTTTTTGTAAAATGTAAATGTTGGTGCGAACTTGATTTATTTTTTTACCAATGTAAAGATAACATTTGTTTTTTAAGCTGCTTTTTGGTGGCTATGATGGCAAGAGGGTCACAGTGTACAGATCAGTTTCTGTTTCTAGTAGGCTTCATTAATTGAAAAAAAAAAATTCTACCTATATTTGAAATGACGTCATAGCTCATTAGTTAAATTTCAATAGAAATTTTTTTTTTTTTTTTTGGTCTCAGTCAATTTGAATGTTGAGAAGAAGAGATATGGAGAGATTGAATAGAACCGCTTATCTCCCATTTTCATCATTATTTAGTGCTGAAAAATATTATGTCTTAAAACTTTATGCTATCTCATTGTTTCATCTCTCAGTGTTAAGGGAGATTCTCTAATGTCAAAATGTACTGAATGCACTTTTTCCGATTGTAACAAGGAAATCTTTAAAAAAATATCAGATTAAATACCTATCACATCTAAACATGAAAACATTTGTCTGTAACATCTAAACACAAAAATATTACATTTAAAACAAAAATATCACATCTTAACTTTAAAACATTTTTCTATCACATCTAAACACAAAAATATTACATCTAAATACAAAAGTATCTCATCAAAGCACGAAAACATGTGTCAATCACATCTAAGCACAAAAACATGTCTATCATATCTAAACACAAAAATATCACATCTAAACATAAAAATATCACATTTAATCACGCAAACTTTTGTCTATCATACCTAAACACAAAACATTTGTTTTTTTACACTTAAAGACAAAAATAGTTGAGTGTTGCATCTGAACACAAGAATATTTGTCAGTTACATTTAAACAGAAGAATATATGTATTTATTTATATATATACAGGGTGGCACAAAACTAAAGCATTGGTTTGACTTTTCTTTAATACTTTCAATTAGAATTAAAGGATTAAGCAAAAAGAAAATTGACTACAGCTGCATGACTTTTGTGCCACCCTGTATGTATGTATGTATGTATGTATGTATATATATATATATATATATTGTTGAATCTGTTTACTTCACTTGATTGATTGAGTATTCTATCTTTTCTGGATTTTGTTAATATTCTATACAGATTTATACATTCCGATATGCATATAGGATACATATATTTATACCTGTCAACAGATTCTATCTCCCGTAAACACCCCCCCCCTATATGCATAAACCTATATGGCTGTTTAACCAGTAAATGTTCTAAAAGGTATTATTTATTTTTTACTTCTTATTAGATTCTCTTATACATATAAATAAGTGTGTGTGTATTTGTGTGTATAGAAAGAATTATAATTCCACAATGTATTCATAAAAAAATAAATGCAATAATGAAATCTGAACATTGTCTGAAGCTCATTAACGCTTAAGTCAATGTTGGATCAAGTATGGGAAAAAAAACAAAACAACTTAAACACTTAACAACAGAAATGCAAAAGCTTCCTTTTGATTTTGAAAATACCTGTGACAATGACATCAATGACCAGCTGACAGATTTTTAACCCAAATTCACCTATCTGAAGATATTACCTTGTCCCAAAAGTTTGTAAACACTTGGAAATTTTACTCGCCGGGTAATAATAAAAACAACAAAAAATATTCCTTACATCAAAGGCCATCAGTGTTTATGAACTTTTGGGATAACCTTTTATATATATATTAGGTTGTGCCAAAATTTCGTAAACACTTTCTGTTATTACTTGGCAAGTAGAATTTCAAACAAATTATCCCTCAAAATAAAGACCATCATTTTCCAAGACCGTATGGCATTGATCTGCAAGCTTTCAGATCTGATAAAAGTACCATTCAGCTGGCTTCAAATCAAAGAATTGTTGGCACGCTTCCTTGACAAGTGTTTACAAAGTTTTGAGATAACCTAATATTATCATCATCCCCATCATTATTATTACCATTATGATTTTTTTTCCATTATACTCATTAAAATTATTACAGGCACAGAAACCCTAATCCACCAAACATGTGACCAGAATGTGGTCATCCCAAATTCTGGGCAAATGTTTACTTCAAGCAAACAAATAGTTGCAAACCCTGGTGAGGATAATTTTAAAGATGATACCATTACATCATCCATCATGTGATTAAAATTTCAATTGATTGCACGACAAGTTTGAATTGCTTGCGTGTGTTCCAATTAGAAAACTTTTTTCAATAGTTCTTTTTTGTTTTTAAATCTTATATTTCATTTGTTTTTGTTTAATCAATCATATTGACGTCTTAACGGTAATGGTGTGATCTTTAAAACTATTTCTGTCAGTCAATGCAAGGGTTAGTTTGTTTGTTAGTGTTTTACAGCATATCAACCATTTTATTCATTCAATGCTGAGAACAATTATGCAAGAGTTAGAGACTATGTGTTCGCTTGAAGTAAACATCCGCCAAATTCTATATACAGGTTAAATATATACCCCGTCCTCCAAAAAAATATCTAAAAAACGAAGAAAAGTAAAGAAAAAAATGTGTGTTAGATATAGACATATTAATAGATTTCTAAATTAGGGTGTGTGAGATATAGGCAAACTAATACGTTTCTAAATCAAGGTGTGTGAGTTATAGACAAACTAATACGTTTCTAAATCAGAGTGTGTTTAATCTTTATAAAACAGGTTAAAATAGTTGCTTAAAACTTTGAAATGTAAATGGTTCATCCCTTGTTCTTGAGGATGACCAATAACATCATTTGCTGCCAAATTGACTTGTGCTGAATTTTGATTAAAGTGAAGGAGACTTGCGCCAGATCAGCATCACTCTCTCGTCCTGAAATGCCAGGTTCAGTGGCAAGACAAAGTCAAGATGGCTGGGGGCAGGGTAGGATGCAGGAGCTGCCAGAACGTGACATGTATGCTAGTCAACCACCTCAGGGGCTCCACTCCTTTGACCCAGTGGTTTAACCTCACCCCCAGACACTAACCTAGGTATTTCCACCTCCCGGCACAAGATACGGTACCAGGTATTTATGAATGGTCACTCATCTAAGTGAGTGACCAGGCTCGACATTGCTTAGCTTCGGTGATTTGGTGTCTCCAACTTGACTGGACCGTATTTAAAATGAAATATAAAGTATTATACAATGTACTTCATAAAAGTGATAAAAGAGAAAAGTTTTTTAAAAAAAGAAAAGAAATTGTATATTATTATTATTATTATATAGATGAATTCATAAATTTCTAAATCACAGCCTGTTTGATTGTTGTAAAGTCAAAAGTTCTTTAAACGTAGAATGATATCATACCACGTATATCAAAAAAGGTGGAAGGCAACCATGTAAGTATTCATAAGTCAGTTTTTTTTTCTCCCCTCTTTCTTTAATATGGTGAGAATTAAATGTTTTCTTTTTGGGTTTCCCACCCATCCACCAGCTCCCTTTGTGCTGTCCTTTATTCTAGACATGATTATAAATAGTTATAAGAAATTAAAACAAATTGCAACCTACAGTAAACATAAGAAGAAGCCATCATCACAGCTGCAATCACAGGGAAACTGGCGTGATGTATATCACAGAAATCGTAACAAGGAGATCACATTGAAAACTGCTGAAATGGCAAAATTCAATGATCGTCAGTTTTCTTTAAAAAAATAAACCAAAAAAAAAAATAGCCGGAATTCAGAATTTGAGTTTAAAAAGTTGATAATCTTTTAGTTTAACGTTGTGACTTTGTAGCGTCATAAAGTAGTTTAAAAATCCATTATTTCTGAACAACTTTTTTTTTTTTTCCAGAAAGATGAAACTTAATTTTGTCATATTAATAACAGAATAATAAAATACTTTTTTTATAATTTTTTTAATAGAATTAAAATGAATTTCTCACTTCTTCAAAACACAAAAGATAAAAAATTATTTTATTATTATTATTAAAAGAATATTTTAAAAAAATATTTATGCATTGATTATGTAAAAACAAATATACATCTTTATAAAGGTCATTCTTCACTTAATAATTGGTGAAAATTTCATATTGATTAGATAATTACCGGATTTTTGGTAGATTTTTAAAGAGAAAAATTGTAACACTGAATTTATGATACTTAAACTAAACTACTTTACTACATTACGAAGTCACAACGCTAAACTAGAAGATTAGCGAAAAGGTTTGGTACTGTTATTATTAATATTGTTATTATGTTGGCCTGGCTCATTAAAAATATTCTATTTCGCTCACACTTTGAGAAACTTGTGGTACATAACTATAAAAAGAATAAAATATGGGTTTTTAAAAAAAAATTATTTTGTGTTTGTTTCTCATAAATTGATTCTTTTATTTATACTATGTATAGGGTGTTCCAATAACTTGAACAGAAGTTAACACATTTATCATATTAGAATATATTATATACATACATATATAAAAATACTTTAAATATAAAAGCATTTATATATATGTATGATAAAAATAATTTAAGAATATATGCAAAGCATGGATATGTATTTTGCCGACATCACAACATTTTGGTGACTGTTAACCTTCGTCGGGGCATGATTTTATTTTACTGTATCCATAAGATCTTTATGATGGACAAATGTTGTGGTTTTCAACAGGTTTGAAAAAGAGAAAAATTAAAAGAAATGTAATGTCAGCAAAATACAAATCCCTGTTTTGTGTTTTTTCTTAAATCATTTTTATCATACATTGCCGGAATTTCTTTCCATTTCTTCTAATATATATACATATGTATATAATGTATTTTTAATGTGATAAATATGTTGATTTCTGTCCATGTTATTGGAACACCCTATATGTATAGGCTTAAAGTTGATCAACATTAACACAGGGAAGACAGTGTTTGGTAACTGTAAGTTTCACACTTTCACATTCATCATTTGATCTGACGAATGTATAATCAAGAAATTTGACTTCACAAAATGTCATAGACTCCTATGTCCATGCGGATCAATTTTAAATCTGAACACACTCTATTATTGATATAGACCACTGTCCACTTACAAATATGCCAAAAAACTATCAGACTATATATAAATTTATGGCGGTAGTGGCTCCCACTTGTGCCCGAGTATCGGGTACTGTCATCTTATTCCTCTATCTTTGTTTGTTTGATGAGAGAAGGAAGGACAACAGAGTGCGATTCGCTGTGGATATTGTTTTGGGTAGTCATGGCTGTGCGACGGCCACACACACTTGGCCCACATGGCATCCACAGTGGCTCAAAGAGGGATGAGACAGGCAGTTTCCATGATGTAGGTTGCATTGGGCTGATCCACCGCATTCTACTCGGGTTTTGTAATCATTATTGTCATTCATCTAGATGAGTTACTGTCCTGGGTAAACAAGCCTCATCTGCCCAAGGCAGAAGTGAAGTGAAAGTGGTTCTGCCTGGGATTTGAACTCCTATAGTACAGTTCCAAAGTCTAAGCTTCTACCACTCCTCCACCTTCACTGCCTATATATTTATATATAAATAGGAAATAAGAAGACAAATAGAAAAAATATAGTATGTTTATTGATATCAAGACATGTTTTGCTATATGCTTAGCATTATCAATGGATAAAATGAAGGAGAAAATATATAAATGTTTAAATATTTTCTCCTACATTTTATCCATTGATAATGCTAAATATATAGCGAAACATATGTCCAGATATTAATAAACACTATATTTTTCCCTTCACCTAGAAAAGTTACTCTCATTGAGTTGGCAGGTCTCATCCACCCAGGTTTTTTGAATCAGTGTTATCCTTACACCTAGATGAGTTACTCTTCTGAGTTAACAGGCCTCATCTAATGTAATGGCCTCATTTAATGTTTTGAGTGGGATTTGAACTTGTATAATATGATTCCAGAGTCCAAACTTTGACCACTGGTCCACCTTCGCTGCCTAAAAAGATATATATGAATATATGTAAAAAAACGTTTTACAAAAAAAATGTCCAAAAGAACACGTGCAATATAAAAACGCAAAGAAAAAGGAAAAAAATACATATTAACTACAACAACAAAATAAACATATCTGATCAAAACACAATGAAAACTAGAATGTAACTGACAAAAAATGTCAATCCCTGCGGATGGTCAAGGAGAACTGAAAAAGTTTGGAAGACAGCTGGGGAATTATTCAAGACACTCAACCCAGCAACTAAGTTTCTTGTTAGAGAACAAGAAAAAATTGAATTAAGAATAATAAAAAGAAAAATCAAAATTCTTTTTATTGAAATATGCCTGTATATATATATATAGCCTTGTGCTAAACTTGGGTTAGTGCTCGACCAAGTAAATATCATATATATATATATATATATATATATATATATATATAATGTGAAATATTAGTTATTAAATGTTTGGGTTGAGGGGAAAACTTCCGGAAATTTTTTTTAATGATTTTTCCACTTCTAAATGAAAAAGTTTGATTGTGTAAAAGAAAAGAAAGTGGTGGATGAAAACCAAAAAAAATTGTTAATTATTCATCTATTTTTAAAAAATCTGATGTGGATAAAATCTTTTTTGATTTCTTTTTGTAAATAAATCTAATAATTAACTAGTAGAACCCATGAAAATTTCATGGTAGTTGAACATTTTTTAAACACACTTCAGCAAGAACTTTCTGATCACATAAGCAAACAATTAAGGTTTTCCTTCAATACAAAATTCAGTGTAATATATTTCAGATCAGATGTTAATTTGAAAAAAAAAATTGAACTGCTGTAGATATTATTACAAGAAATAGAAATACAGTGAAATTTCATGGTATTTGAAAAAATTTTAAACACACTTCAGCAAGAACTTTCTGATCACATAAGCAAACGATTAAGGTTGTCTTTCAATACAAAAATCAGTGGAATATATTTCAGATCAGATGTTAATTTGAAAAAAAAAATTGAACTGCTGTAGATATTATTACAAGAAATAAAAATACAGTGACGCATCACTTTTTTTCCCAAAGATTTTAGTTTAGAAAAATTATAGCGTCCGCTGTTTGAGTGGATTGTTGTTGTCTTTTTTAACTGCGTAAAAACTATTAAAATACTTTTGCTCTTCTCCTTGGTGGCACAAACAGTTGCTGAAATAAATGCGAATTTTTTTTCTTAAAAAAACTCCTTTTGAAATCAGTGTTTCCCTTCACCTCAATGAGTTGCTCTCACTGAGATGATGGGTCTCCTCCCCCCAGGTTTTTGGAATCAGTGGTATCCTTACACCTAGATGAGTTTGAGTTACTCTCTCGAGTTAATGAGCCTCATCTGCCTGAGACAGCTGAAAGTGAATCATATTTCAAGAAATATGATTCCAGATTCCAAGCTTTTACCACTGCTTCCCCTGTGCCGCCATTAAAGTTAAAGCAACAGAGTGAGGAATAATATAAAAATATAGCAACTATTCTATTTTTCTAAAAGTATTAATCGGACTATTTTCCTCATCTATATTATTTTCTTTCTCCCAACATTTCAACTAAATTTTAAAAAAATTATAATATGGATAAGAGAAATAGTCTGATTAATACTTTTAGAATTCATCATACCTCATCTCAAGGATTTCGAAACAAACTCTTAGACGCTATTTTTGCAACTGAAAACCAAATCGAATTTGTTCCACACGTCCAGATAACCTATATAACAGATAACCTATATTCTAATGGTAGACTCTAAAAGTATCTAAAATTTGCATATGTATGGTGCTGCTTTCCTATATAATAGGCTTCCTTAATTACTTCAGTAGCAAGTCCCTGGTGGTCGGGCAATACTTCTAGTAATATGAAAAATTATAAGATAAGTTCTTAACCTCAGTGAAGATTGTAAATGTTTAGAAAGTGGCTCATTGAGTTAAATACTCAGAGTTTAGAGTCATATGACTGGAATTAAAATTATTGTTTCATGAGCCATTTTATTTGGTATAACTTGATCCCTGATAATAAGGAATTTATTAATCCAGCAACTGATCCAATTTGTATTGTAAAACAGCAGTAATAATAATCCACTTATAGATCCAATTATATTGTAAAGTAGCAGAGTGTAGTTGTAATAAGAATCCAATTGTTTGCTGTAAATAGGTTCTCTCATCTTTGAGTTTTAGCAGGTACTATTTCGTCAGAGTTTAGATAAAGACATTTTGTCCTTTCTCCCCTGTGATTGGTCAATGTTCTATCTTCCTGATTATTTAATGGATCGGTCCAATCTTTGCACTCATACCCGTACTATTATACCAAAAATATTGCAAGAGAAATCCTAGCTGAACAGTTCACTTTCCATTCAGGCTCTTTGATTAAAAATTAATTTATCTTAAGGTTATAAGCTTGTTAAAAAGTGTCTCACTTGTTGGAAGGTAGGTAGGTAAGTAGGTACTGTGATATTATTGTATTGTGGTATGTTGGTACATGCATATAATTATGTAGTCTTTTGTAGGTAGGTAGGTTGCAGATCCTGTTTTTGTAGTAGTGGTAATAATAATGCTAATAATAGTAATAATAATAATACTCCATCTCAATCTTAATGGCAGTAACTAAAGGTTTGGGATTTTTAGCAGGGGGTATTTTATAGTTTGCATCCTTTCTGTTCTATGATTGGTCAATCTTTGTGCATCTCTAAGTATAAATAAGATCATCCAGATGTCTGCAGTCATACCCAAGTAGTCATTAGACCACAAATATTGCAACAGGTAATTACTATGGCATTATTATATAGTCTTAGGTAGGTAGGTACTATGATATTGTATAGTCCGAGATTAGTAGGTACTATGGTATTGTATAGTACTAGATTGGTAGGTACTATAGTGCTGTATAGTCTTAGATTAGTAGGTGGTATGGTATTATATAGTTCTAGATTGATAAGTACTATGGTATTATTGTATAGTCTTAGGTAGTTAGGTAGATACTATGGTATTATTTTATAGTCTTAGATACGTAAGTCGGTATTAAGGCATTATTGGTACTAGGTAAGTAGGTAGGTTGGTACTATGGTATTATTGTATAGTCTTATGTGGGTATTATTTTATTTTGATTGAATTGTTTATCAGTTATTGGGATGCAACATTTTTAAAAGGAATTTTTTATAGTTTTCGAAATCCTTGAGATGAGGTATGATGAATTCTAAAAGTATGAATCGGACTATTTTCCTCATCCATATTTTTTTTCTCACAATATTCTGACCAAATCACCCTTCGGCCTCCTCAGGTATCCTAAATTGACTCATATTGTTTTTCTTCATTGACAACAACCTATTGAGCAGACTAAGCATGGTCATGGACTCTATATGGGAGCTCATAATAAGGAAATCTAGATCAGAATATTAGTTAAAATAGTTAATAAGCATGAGTAGAATAGACAGTATCATGATATTAGGATATGTTAAATAGAATTACATTTATACATAGAATATATCAGAAAAATATAAACGCATTAAAAAACATGTGAAAACATACTAGAATAACAAAAATGTAAAAAAGAACATAAACACACATTAAAACACGTGCGGAGCTTACTGAAAAAGAAACACTTGACAACAAAAACAAATCTTCTGTTAAAAGAAGAAAAAAAACAACACTAAATTTCAATAAAAAGATAGATAAAAAAGATAGATATAAAAACAATGAGTTAATTTAGGAAACCTGAGGAAAGCCGAAGGGTGGTTTAGTCAAAACGTTGTGAGAAAGAAAATAATAGGGATGAGGAAAATAGCCCAAATAATACTTTCAGAATTTTTTTCTACTTTCGTTTTTATTGAATGATTGGAAGATGAAATGATTTAGATAGTTATTCTCTTCCATATCTCAAGCCTAAAATAATGAATTGTTATTAAATCATATTTTAGAAAATATTGTTATCATCAAAACAAAAAATCTTTGGAATGATTTTTCGGAATCCTTGAGATGAGGTATGATAACTTCTAAAAGTATTATTCAGACTATTTTCCCCATCTTTATTATTATTAAGGCTGTGACAATATGCTTTTATTAAAGAATTTACGTGTCGTTACTTGACTATTTTGCGATTTTACCATTTCTTTTAATTCTGTAGTTATTAATTAAATAATAATTAATAAAGTTAAAATATAAATATTAAAGAAATTTGAAAAAAAGTCTTTTTATTAGTAAAATCTAAATAAAATACTTTTCTTTCTTTGTTCTTTCTTTCAATTATTTTCATATTTATAAGTAATTTAATTTCTTTTTTTGAAAAGTTAAAATTTTAAAAATTTTTAAAAATTGTGGGGAAAATAGTGTTTTTATTAGTAAAACCTAAAATAAGCCTTTTTTTCTTCTTTCAATTCTTTTTTTTCATTTATAAATAATTAAATTTCCTATTTTGAAATAAAGTTAAAATTACAAAATGAAAGAAATTTTCGGAAAAAAAACAGTCTTTTATGAGTAAAACTAAAAAAAAAGACCTTTCTTTTCATTTTATGTGTCATCTTTATTGCCAAGTCCTATGACTTTTTGTGTTCACTGTTTAATTTTTGTAATAAAATCTTCATATTTTACAATACTAGCTCAGTATTAATGTCATTTTTGTATATCTATTATAATATAAAAATCAGATTGTCATGGTTGTATGAAACCTACACCCTGTAACACTTCAGAAAATGAAACCACAATAGTTATTTAAAAAAATGATTCAACCACTCAAATTTGCATGTATGATACTGCCTTTCTATATAATGGTACTGACTGCCTTTCTATATATTAGGTTTCCTTAGAGAAAATCTTTTAAAATGAATTTACTAGAGAAAACCATTGGAAATTAATTTAGTATAAAAAGGCATTAGGAATGAATTTAGTATAAAAAGCATTAGAAATGAATTTAATATAAGAAAAGCATTAAAAATGAATTTAGTATAAAAAAAAGCATTATCTACTTTCCTATATAATAGGCTTCCTTAATTACCTTAATGGCAAATCCCCGACACTCAGGTAAAATATTTCTAGTTGCATCTAAATCTTTGAATGAATATAAAACTCGCAAAAATCACATATTACTTCGAAAATTAAACTAAGAATTTATTATAAGAAATTGGTAATATAATTTTTACAAATTAGAAATTCTTATTAGTCAAACTATGACTTCAAAGACTTATAAGATGAATACACAAGAAACTGTTTTCAACCAAAATATAAACATGATTAAACTTTGGTGT
>JAYKTE010484846.1:0-10098 GCA_036873565.1 Xipholeptos notoides | reverse complement strand
CCATAGCTGGAGGGAAAGTGGGGATCCATACCTTTCCCAAGGGTATTAGTCTGAATATGAACGCAAACAGAAGGACTAGGATTCGAACTCGCGTACTACGCTTCCGAAGACTGACTGCCAACCCATTGGGCCAAATCGACTTTCCCCTCACTGACCATTCATTTAGTTTCTATTTAACTATATTTCTAAAAGTCATGTAACAGTTAATGAGGAAAATACTGAATTACATACAACTATATTCACAATTGAGTATTTCTAAACCAAACAATGCTTTATCTCTTGAACTTACTTTGCAAAATTACTATTGGAAGAGAGTTACTTATTCTTTTAGCAGTAGGATAGGTTTTCTACCTTACAAAAGTTTTTAAATGGAGTAGGACTGAATTTCTTGTAATCTTGAGAGCTTTGCTAATATAAAAAAAACTTTATTGATCTGGAATCAAAGACCTTTCCAATACTGATCCAGTTCAAACAACCTGACAATCATATGGCATGCCACCCCACCAGCTACATCATGAAGCATAGATCCAACCAGGAGATGACACTTCCATGATACCATTAGAAATATTATAAGTAATGCAATGAGAATATTCAAAATCTGCTAGTTTTAAAAATACAAGATCAAGCCTACCTTTAAAATCAAAGCTCAACCTAAAATATACAAATATGAAAGTGAAAGTAGAGGAGCTATTATCATCCATTACAAGGAAGGCGTTAGATAGGATTAATATCCAAAACCTGTTAATAATTTTCAATTTTATCAAACACATTGTTGCTTACCAAATAAGGGAACTAGCATAACACATCTAGAAAAAAATAGTGAAAGTTGATAGCTAATGACCATATCAGTTCACAAATAACACATCTAGTACCAAGCCAACCCCAACTTTCATCACCTACGTCGCTACCAACTTTAGATGCCAATCAAACTGAAAGTTTTACCGTCACAAATCTTCTAGACCAAAAAATACATTTAAACAACCATCTTATCAATTTCCAGATCAATCACAATTTCATTCTATTGGTCGGACCTCAAAAGACACTAATTTCACCTCTGTAGGAGATAAAAATCTATTAAAGTTGCTGCTAGGCTATAATAACAAAATGCATCTGTGTCCTGGCCATGATCTTAAACTGCATTTTAGCCATATAAAATTGTGCTAATGTTTATTTACAAAAAGGTTTATGAACTCAACAAAAATAGATTTACAAAAATGGTTTCATATTTTTTTATCCTTAAATTTTTTTTAATCTGATCTTTTTTCATTTTAATGAAGAAAAAAAAATTACATTTTTCAGGTTTGACAAGAGTTTTTAATATCATAAGTGCAAATGATTTATCAAAAGTAATTGTTCTTAACATTGAATGGTCAAAAAGACTGATATGTCATAAAAAAACAACTAATCTAAAGTCTTACTTGAGTATGATCTAGCCTTTACAACAACTAATAATTGAAAATGATAATCTATTTAGAGTTACATTAAAAAAAAGATTCTGTGAAAGTACTGCACTAATAAAATTAGGGAAGGCCTCTTGGAACAATGGATAACAATTTGGACTTTGGAATTGTAAAATGCGAGTTCAAATCCCAAATATTTCTATGTTCACAATCAGGCTAATACCCTGAGAAAAGTTATCTTCCTTCCAGCTATGTATTAAATAGTGCAACTAATGTTATTCAAACTATGTACTGATGAAAGAAAGACCTTTACCAACAATGATTCTTCTCAGCATTAAATGACCAAAAAGGCTATGCTGTAAAGCTAGGCAAACCAAAATGAATACAATCATATAGTTTTATTACTGGGGCAGCGAGGTTGGAGCAGTGGAAAAAGCTTGGTCTCTGGAATCGTATTACACGAGTTCAAATCAGAGTCAAAAACCACTATATTCACTTTCAAGCTGTCTTGAGTAGATGAGGCTCATTAACTCAGAAGAGTAATTCATCTAGGTGAAGGGTAACACTGATTACAAAAGCCCAGCACATACAAATGGCTTTGTGCCTAATTTGGGTTGGTGCTCATCCAAGTAAATATAATATAGTTTTATTACTTTGTTCAAGAATAGCATCTTTAAAGGATAAAATGGCAACTAGTTTCACTGAATATTAATAGAATTTTATTTATTTTTTATTTTAGCATCAAACAGACTGAAACCTAATCATGATAGCATTAGTTTCTTTTTTGGATAATTTATTAAATGGTGTGCCTTTGACAACCATTTTGGATTTTTTGGATGTCTTATTTTTGTGTTAGAATTAAATGAAATCTAATGACTAAATAGCTTTATTTTGTTTAAAACATTCTATCAAAGTGTGATAGTCTTTGATCTTTTCTTTTTTTTCTAGAGTATGATGTGTTTATTACCAACATTTAACTTTGTTTTTATGCATGTTTTATAACACAGAACAAAACTGTCAAGGATTCAACAGAAATAAGAATGAACAGGATCTCCTTCATAATGAATTCCTTGAATGTAATGATGATGTTTCAAAGATGATTCATAATATTTACTTTCTGTCTAAAAACCTTTAAAAAGTTATATATTGGGAGGCATTAGGCCCCATTTTGGGGGGGTAGATCACTCTGTATGAATCTGAAAATGAGTCCAGTAAATCAACAAAAATTTGAAATCGAAATGCCAAATTTAGCGTTTATGACACCAGGAATTTAAAAACAAAAAAAATTGTAATTATTTTTCGAAATCCTTGAGATGAGTCATGGAGAATTCTAAAAGTATTAATCGAACTATTTTCCTCATCCATATTATTTTCTTTCTCACAATGTTTTGACTGAATCACCCTACAATTTAGGACACCTGAGGAAGGCTGAAGGGTGATTCAGTTAAAACGTTGTGAGAAAGAAAATAATATGGATGAGGAAAATAGTCCAATTAATACTTTTAGAACAAATTTGTAAAAAAAAAATAAAAATGATAACTTACATTTGCAAATTAGGTAGGTTTTTCCATTAATCAAGCATTCTATAGAAAATAAATAGGTTATCTCTCCTCAACTGTTTGAATGTCTAAGATGAAGCCTGATTATACCACAAGGTATCAGAGGAAATCTTGTCTATTTGACTAAAGAAGGCTGGAGACCAAAACAATTTGTATCTAACAATGGTAAGAACTAGTCCGAATATTCTAAATTACTTAGGTCTTCAAAATTCTGAAAAGGATTAAGACAGTCTTTTTTAACATAGCAATCTATATCCAAGGTTTAGTGTGAAATTCAAAAAACACACAAAACCAAAGGATTTGCAAACAGAGCAGTTAAGGTGTAATTTGCTTTAGGGAAGACAAAATAGAAGATGGGGTTGTTTTAATCACAATTCAAAACAAGAAATAGACCTACAAAAGATTTGTCTTGGAGCATGAAAACCTTCAAGTCTACGTGTGAGACAACAATTAAGTGCTGAAAATAGACTTGTCTAAGCTGATCTTTGAAAAGACATAATTCAATAATTATTGCAAACATTATAACTAAGCCAAATGTTGAACCCTGTATATATTGGTATACTTTCAAACTTATTCTTACTGAATTTCTCAACATCCTTTATGACAAATCAGATGGTTATTGAAATTTCCACAATACAACCAACCAAAATATTCTAAATTCTATAAATAGAATTTTAAAATATTTTAATAGTCACACAAATATTTATACATTAGTGTGTGTGTATGTGTGTGTGCATGTGTGTGTGTAAGTCAGTCTATCTGTAATGATGTTTGATTTGGTTCTTATGGCATATCAACTTTTTAAGTCATTTAATGCTGAAAACAATTCTTTAATGAGCCTCTTTCTTTTGTAAACAGTTTGATAGAACAGGTTGCATTATGGAAGGAATAAGGGGGTCTATGCCTTTCCTTAGGGTATTAGTTCAAAATGTAGTGAATGAGATTTGAATTCACATATTGTCATTCCACTAGGCTATGGAGACTTCACCCTATGACTTTCATAGAGAAGAATTGTAAAAAGTTTTGTGCTATTTAATTTACTGTGTACTGCAACAATGATTTTCTTTCTTTCTTTCTTTAATCTGATGGTATATGATTCTACTTCATATGAAGACAAAAAAAAATGCGTCAACAAAACAAACACCAGAGAATGAACAGACAAGTCTTCACACATTTTCTTCAATGAAAAAAGAACAATTTCAATTTTATAGGGTTTCTGTCTAAAAAGTCTAGCAAGACACAGGAAATCTGAATAATAATAATTTCAGAAGAGATCGACTGATTGGAAATTTACCAAATACAAACTGTCTCAACAGTTTGGACACGGAAAATTTCAATAACTCTAATTTTATAAGTGATTGGTTAAGTAATAATAAGAATATGGAATTAAAGATGAAAAAACTAAAAATAAAATAAACAAACAAGTATAGTTTTATTATAGGGTTAGAAGATAAAAGTTTGGGTTTTTTTCTTTTAAACTTACCTAAAACATATTATGAATGGTATTGAGAAATTATTCAAAGTTGCTTTCATAAACTACTAAACCAAAACCATCCATAATTTGGTTGAAATGTGCATTTACTTTGTATAGAATTTATAAAGAATTTAGAATAAATCCATGGATATTGCTTTGTTATGGAATAAAATGTCTGTTCTCCACTAAACCAATGATATTGAGACATTTGGGGGCAAAGTATCTGACTGTATTTTATTAGAAAGAAAAAATAAATTGAACTAAGATAATTGGATTAGAGCTGAATATAATTCCTTGCAATGTTTTCACGCATTAAATAGTTTTGGTAAACCAGTCTCAATTTGGCTAAAACCACTTTTAAGATTGATTCAATCTCACCAATGAATCAAATGAAAATGGTAACATTTTCACATTTATAAAACAAAACCTTTCAATTCACTGGTTTTCTGTTGCAAATTTTGGCTTGATGATACAACAGTATTAATAAAATGTTTGGTTTTAATAATTTTTTTCTGGATTATCAAAAAATCCTTCTCAAAATAGAATGTTGTTTATTGTGATCAACGAAGAGTATTTACTGTTTAATTATTTTTAATTTCCGCATAGTTTTCTAACAATAACTTAATGCTCATACAAGTAGAAGATCCTATTTCATAAATTCACAAGGAATTTAAGAAAAAAAAAAGAAAGAAAATATGGATGATTTTTGAACAGATATTTTTCTGATTAACTATTCTTTATTTGCTTTTATGCAATTTATTTTTTTCAATCATCATAATTCAGGAAAATAACAGTGTGATAACTAATTTTTGGTAAATGAATTAATTCATTAATTTCTTCCTTTCTGGTAAATGCTTCCTTCAGTGTGTAAGTGGCAGAAATCAGTTCAAACAGAAGAATGAAATTGGTTAAAATAAAAAACAACACAAGATTAACAAACATAAATAATCACACCATTTCTTTGTTAGTGCATTTAACTAAGGGATGTTAATTAACCCTTTGGACCCGGACATAAAAAGCAATAACTAGCGAAAAAGACAATACGTAATTAGCAAAATAACCAATTATAACCATATTATTGAGGGCCGAAATATCGGTAGTGCCTTTATTTTTCGCTAAATCGCCAAGGATGATATATCAGCCTTTCAGGGTTCAAAGGGTTAATAAACTAATCTAGTAAAGAATTAGATACCATGATGAATTTTAAGCTATATTCAATGAAAGTGGTATAATTTTGCAAAAGATCAATTTTGGAATGTCCGAAATTCAATCCTCACCAGATATCTCAATTTTGTAATGCTTGCTGAAGTCTATAACTCTTAGATAGATATTTTAGTTTCTTGTTTTATACATAAAATTTAAAACAGTTCTATTTTCTTTCTCATAGATATTTTCAAAACATTTTGAAACATGAAAATTAAAGAAAATATGCAGTATGAATTCAAATCAAAGAGGTATGTAAAAAGAAAGCTACAAAAAAAAAATTAGATCTTAATTCTGCATTGTAGAACAAGTATGAAAAAGCCAGTTTTGGCAAGAAGAAGCTAAGTGGGTCAAATTGATCCAAGTTCAAATCAATAAAGCAAGAGAAAAAAATCTATTCAGCAGATCTTTTATACATTTGACCTCTCATCAAATTTGTTACTTTCTGTACAGTCTGAAGAAAACATTCAATTTAGTTGAGATAGGGGATGTCGACTTGGGCCAATGGATAGGTATTCAAACTTCAGAATAATAGCATGCGAGTTCAAATCCCAGTCATTCCATTTGTGTTCAGATTTGGACTAACACCCTTGGGAAAGGTATGAATCCCCACATTCCCTCCAGCTATGGGTAAAATAGCGCACATTGTGTCATTCAAAAGAATAAGCGTGGACAAAAAGAACATTTACCAAAAATAATTGTTCTCGGTATTAATTGACCTAAAAAGGTTAAAATACAAACGAACAAAAACTAAAAGTGGTATTGTCTAGTTTATAGAACTAAGTTTAAAACTATTTAGACAGACTATGTATAAAAAGAAAAAAAATAACTACACATTATGATTTTGTTTATAATCCTATGTGCTACTTCTTCTAGGGCAGCGAAGGTGGAGCAATGGTAAAACCTTGGTCTCTGGAATCGTATTACACAAGTTTAAATCCCATTCAAAACCATTACATTCCCTTCTAGCTGTCTCAGACAGATGAAGCTCATTAACTCAGCAGAGTAGCTCATCTAGGTGTAAGGATAACACTGATTCCAAAAACCCAAGTGGATGAAACTAGTCAACTCAACAAGAGTAACTCATCTAGATGAAGGGCAACACTGATTACAAAAGCACAAGGATATAATGAGCATGTAAAACTTGCCTTGTGCCTAACTTGGGTTTGTGCTTGACCAAGTAGATATATACTATGAGCTACTTCTTAGTAGAATATCAATCATGAACACCAAGCCTCTGGAAATATTTACAAAATATTGACAAGATGAAAGTTTGATAATCATTAATCATTTAGTTGAAAAAAAAAAGATTTTGATGTCTTTCTACTACAAGTAAATTGAGTGTATTTTTTTTAATAGATATATTCCTGGCAGTGGCGTAGCAAATATGGAGGGGGGCGGTACTGATAACAAAAACCCCGGGTGGATGAGACCCGTCAACTCAATGGTACCTGATTATAACTAGAAGCTTCCTGAATTTAACCAGAACAGTGTGAAAAGGGCTGGGCAGTACATCATTTGAGACATCGTGAAGATAATAAACATAAGGACAACAATTAGAAAATTCTAAACATCAGGATTTTAATTTGTATATTTTGATTCTAAAGACCACAACATTATATGGCTTCCTCTTGTCTTTAGAAAAAATGCTAAAAGAATACAATCTAGAATAATTGCTAGTAAAGAAACACAATCTTGTTATATATCATAGGTCAGAAAACCCAAATCTAGTGAGAACCTTTTTTTCATTATTTTATTTATTTCTAATTATAAAACATATTAAGTAAATTAATATTGCTGTTAGTTTTCAATTTGGTATGATATACAATGGAATTTGTTAAACAAAATGCTTTTGGTACATTTGACAATCAGCTAATACTTAAGTGTGTAAAAAAAATTAAAATATATTTGAATCATTAATCCAAATATTCAGTAATAATCTCTGCAAGACTTTTCTCTTTACCCAATAGTCGATAATATTTAACCAGCTTTTCTGTGCATTATTACTAATAATACTAAATCAAACTATTTATAACCTTATTTGCCAATTTTTTGCCTAAGGCTTGAAATTTGATATATGTGGTATCTGGACCCATGGAACAAATTCGATTTGGTTTTGAGCCATAAAAATAGCTGCTAAGAAGTCAAACTTTAAAAATTGGATCATTGCAGGCCCATGGCATCTGCTGTGTGGGGCTACTTTGGTCAGAATGTCAATAGTTTACTAAAATAATTTTTGGCTTTCAAAAAATTATGGCACTTTTCTTAGAAAGACAAAAAAATCTTCAAAATACAAAAAACACTGATCAAAGCACAAAAGGAGCATCAAAGCAACTCCCAAGCAAGGCGGGGCAATAATACTGCTATTTAAAAGTCTCTTAAAATTCGACATGAAAGTTACTGAGATCAACACAACAGTAACACCAGAACGCGACCAAATCGTACTTCAGCTAAAACAGGTTTTTTTATTAATAAAGATGAAAATAAAAGTCTATTGAAATGATATTAATTAGCAAATCTTATATCAGGAATGGGTTATACAATAATCTTTTCCACTTTTTGTTGTTCATTTTACATTTTAGTTAATATTTAGTCGTGTCTAGAAATTGGAAAAAAATCAAGAAATTCTAGTCTCTAGGTTGACAGATAAAAGATTTGGTACTTGGAGTGAGTAGTATCTAAATTAAGTTTTTATCAGTTTTCCATATATTTTTCAGACCCCAAAGGATGTTGAAGATTTCAGTCAAACCCAACCAGATACATTATGTTTCTTTGATGAACACTAAAATAAAATATTTTTGTTATACTGAAATAAGTAAAATCCCATCCATTCCATAACAAATGAGATTATGTTGTGACATCTTGACAAAAAAATTATTTTTGACTAATAATTGTGAGTTAAGTCTGTTGTTTTGTTTATGTGTGTGTTGTTTTTGCTTTGTTTTGACTAGGAAATTATATTCTAAAAGTATTAATCGGACTATTTTCATCCATATTATTTTCTTTCTCACAACGTTTCGACCGAATAATCACCCTTCGGCCTTCCTCAGGAAAATACTCAGATTAATCCTTTTAGAATTCATCATACCTAATCTCAAAGATTTCGAAAAATAGGAAAAAGTACTTTTATTTATTTTTTGACACTTGTTCTTGAAATAGGACTTGTTAGGTTAGGATTTTAATTTTAAAAACTGTGTTTGCTTTTTTTTTTTTTGCTTTTCGGTACGATTGCTTAAGAAATTATTGTAAAATGGAAAATCAACAAAAAAGTAATGAAAGAAGAATAATACATTAAATTTTCATTCAAATGCCAGCAAAGTAAGTCCTACTTCTGTCGCTGTCACGGTCTGTCTTGTCTTGTCTTGTAATGAATGGCCTTATCGTCTGCTAACGCCAATGATTTTTCGTAAGATTCAAAAACAAGAACCTAAAAAAGCATTATTGTATGAAAATTGAACTTTGAATTTTTAATCATTATTGTCACAATAAATATGGAAAAAACATTTTTTGCAAAAATTAGCATTTAAAATTTTACAAATCCCTTAACTAAAAACCCAATTCAAGTCATCGAAAGAAAAAAGAACTCTCGCTTTATTTGAAATCATTTCATTTAATGACGGAGAAGTTTGATTTTAAAGAATAACTGAGCTAAAATTAATAATCACCATAGAATTGGTCAAACAATTAGTGAACTATTTTTTTATTTTTTTTTTTTAAGTAAATAAAGTCAAAACAACAACAATATATTCACGCAGAGCGGGGTTTTCTTTGACTTTGAAAGTCTTTCTTTGAGAAAAAAGATATAAAGTGATGAATTGTCATAAAAAATTAAAATTCGGTCATGGTAAATTGAAGTTTTTCCTTCAACTCATTGCATTTCTTAAATAACATTTTTGTTTAAAATAAAAACTTTGCTTCTTTTTCTTTTCTTTAGAAATAAAAAAGGGACGCTTTCTTGTTCCTTTTATTTTTTTTTTGGTTTTTCATTCATATTTACTATTTATTACTTCGATTCAAATTCATTTTTCGAATTAAAGAAACAAAAGGAACAAAAACTAATCATTTCTTATTGCCATTTAAATAACCGTAAAAGGAAAGATGCAACCAAAACGACAATGAACAACAAGAATTCTTATTTCTTCAGTGTGTTTTGACGTATTTACTTAAAAGGAGGACCGAAAACGTTTAGAAGGCTTAAGAATTATATTAAGACACACCAACCAACAAACACCACCCAGCAACTAAGTTTCTTGTTAGAAAACAAGAAAAATTTGAATTAAAAACATTAAAAAGAAAAATTTAAATTATTTTTAATGAAACATGTATGAATAATAAAAATAAGTAAAACTAATGAAAAAAATGAGCCAAAAATACAATTATTCGAAAAAAAAACAAAATGAAGTGATAAATTTTCATTTTTTGCAATCAATGTGGCTGTTTGCATTTCATAAAAACAATACTT
>JAYKTE010484735.1:0-10098 GCA_036873565.1 Xipholeptos notoides | reverse complement strand
GTGCATATTGTGTTATTAAAAAAACTAAGTGTGTACAAAAAATAACGTTTACCAAAAATGATTGTTCTCGGCATTAAATGACCTAAAATGGTTGAACGGATGTGACGTCGTGTAATTTCCAGGTAAATCGAAAACTTTTCACAGAGTTATCGCCCTTGGATTTTAATTAGAATTAAAGATGGCCGACTTCGACAACGACATTGACGAGTAAGTTTTCATTTTTTACATTTCTTTCTCTTTATATACTTTATATACTTTTAGAATTCATTATACCTCATCTCAAGGACCTCGAAAAATATTAATAAACATTTTTAATTATTTATATTTACCATAAACATGAAAAAATTGACTGGCTTCAAAATTTAGTTACGCTTTCTCTTTCATAGTAGTTAATTTTTAAAAAATAGAAAAAACACTATTTAAAGCAAAATAATTCTATAATAATATTTTACCCGAAGTTTTTTAATCATGAGTTAATTCAAATTTTATTTAAACTAGACTCGTCTATTACAAAAGTTTTCTTCTCTGTTATTATTTTTACCTTAAAACAATTTAATTTAATATATAATAAAAAACAAAAAAACACGTGCAATTAATTTTTCTCTTGGTTTATACAAATATTTTTTATCGAATTTGGCGCAATTTTATTATTTTTTTTACTTAGAAATAAAAAAAATGAAGAAGATATAATTAAATTCTCAATTATTTAACTTGACGTAGGATTTGGGATATTTAAATCAACTTCGTTTTCGGAATTAAATAGATAAATTCATTAATTCGGAAAGATTTTTTCAAAATATTTTTTTTCCCAAAAAAGAAAACAAAATAAATCACTAACTTATATTTTTTTTTTCCATTAAATTAAAAGTCGATTTATTTTTCAAAGTCCTTGAGATGAGGTATAATGAATTCGAAAAGTATTATTCCTAAAAATGGTATTAATAATTAAAAAAAAAAGTATTATTATGAGGAAAATAGTGGGATTAATACTTGTAAAAATGTTTCGTGTGGGAATAAATGCCCATTATTCCCAAATAATTCTCTGGAATTTGCTATGCTAAAATTGGATTCAGCCGATAATTTAAAATCAGCGCCATTTTCTTTAAAAAATGTTCTTCTTAGCCAATCAGAATGCTTGCTAGCCTCATTTGCATAATCCTTGGACGAGAAAATAAAAAACTACAAGTAATTATAATAGATAATGACCTGTATCCCTGAAAAATTTCATAAGTTTTGGCAATTTTTAAAAATGGCCAAAACTTATTTGTCTCATTAACAATTAAATTGGTTTGTTTTAATAACTTAAGATGAATATCTGAGTGCTAATGAAAAAATTTATTCAACATTGCAGTTAGTTACCCAATGAGAATGTTGCTATTCTTCTCCTGTTTCATTGTTATGACCAAATCTGGCATTGGGATGCTCCCCCACTTAGTGATGGTGGGTGCACACAATTTTTCAAGGTCAAAGATCAAGCCTCTTTTTTTCTTGCCTGTGCAAAGCGTGGGTATCTTTGCTAGTATATATATATTTAATTTATTGATTATTTATAATGAGGGGAGTAAAATTTAGAGTAATATTCGCTCCCTCTGTTCTGCCTTGCTAGACGGACATTTTTACCAATCTTACTGAAAGGAATAAATGGGCTTTAATCAGAGGTGGTGCCATAAAAATTGCGCAAATGTCCAGTATATTATAATAAATAACCTGTGTAATTTTAATCTAACTGCAGAAGAGGTCCTTGGTAATTCTCAATCATCGGCCCCTGCGTACACAGTTTGAATCACTTTGATTCTTTCTTGCTTCAGAAAATAAAAACAAAAGGATCTGATTATAATCTTATTTATAAGAATTTATTTTTTTAATTCATAATGGCTGCCACTGCTGTAACAAAAGTACTATTGTTTTAGAAACACTCCCAAAGAACTTGTGGGGTTAGTGCTTTTTGAAGAATAAGTCTGTTTCTGTTCTTGACATTTTCATTTCAGTTTTGTAGTTGGTTTCTGTGTATTTCTTGCCTTGCCAATTTATCCGTCCCCGGAATTTTCAACTACTCTCTCCACTCTCATTCATTCATGAGTGAAAGGCTACTTTCCTTGATTACTTAGTTTTTGTTTTTTTCATTCATTTATTTATTTATTTATTTTTTTCACAGATTGCTTTTCTTCCTTCATCAAATTTATTCTTTTTTGTTTTGTTTTGCCTGTTTTTTGTCTCTCTTCTTTTTCTTCATCTCTTTTCTTTTTCTTTCTTCTTTGTCTTTTTCATATTCTTTTTCATCATCCTCTTTTTTCTTAATTCATCTTTTTTCTCTTTTTTTCTTCCTTTCTCTTCTCCCTTTTTTTTTTTTTTTTTTTCCTTCATTCCATTTCCTTTATTTCTCTTTTTTTCTTTCTTCCCTTTTCTTTTTTTTTCTCCATTTTTTTTATCTGTTTCTACCTTCTTTTTTTTTTATCTCTTTCATCCTTTTTTCTCCTTTCTTCCATTTCCATTCTCTCATTTTCTCTTTTTCTTTCTTTCTTTCTTTCTCTTCCATCTTTCATTTTTTCTTCTTTCTTTTCCACCTTCTTTTTTTCTTCCATTTTTTCTTCTTCTTTTTCCATTTTTACTTTTTCCTCAATCTTCCACTCTTTCTTCTTCCTTTTTCTCTTTTTTCTTCCCTTTTCTCCTTTCTTTTCCCTTTTTATTTCTTTTTCTTCTTCCTTTTGATGCATTTGTATACTTTTTCAATCTTAAATTTTTATTCCTCATTTCATATTTTAGCTTACCAAAGTATGAGGTGAGATGAAATAACATCAATAAAACCTCTTTCCCTTTTACAATAAAAAAAATCTACATCAATCTAAACAGAAAATATTTGAATAATAAATATAGAAACCCCTAAAAGTAGTTTCTGTTTATTCGTATTTCAGATTTTGTTTAGAAGACTATTTTTATTCTATTCTGTGTCATGGATGCAAATCCCAGTGTGCAACTTGATTGATTAGTTCATTGACTAGCAATGAAATAGTGCACAAGTTAATATTCTTTAATTGAACTTTCTCAGACAATGCTTTTTAATTTTTTTAATTTCATTTGATCAATCTGGTTAAATGGACATTTTTCTTACTTAAATTTTTTTTTATCTCTTTCTTTAATGATATCAATTTTGTTTTGTTTTTTCTTTTTTTGATGGTTCATTGGGTTTCTTTTCTTTTTATTGGATAAAAAAATGTCACCGTATTATTCTGAGAAATGAGAATTCAAAGATGTTTAACAAAGAGCCCAGAATGATTTTCTGACATGTAATGACTTTGCTTCATTTTGTACAATCTTAGAATCATTTCAGGAAAAAAAGCTAATTCTTTGTGCAATTAGCTGTGAATGTTAATTTTTAAAATCTTCTAATTGCACTGAATTTGTTTTTTTAGACATTTTTCCTTTTCATTCAGTTTATTTGCTACACAATAAATTACACATAGATGGGGTTGATTCTTCTGTTTAGATATATTAAATACTAAGAACACTAATAATTTCAATGAATGATGATATCTATGAAAAAAAGTAGTGAACTCTTTTGAATAGATATTCTTGTTGACTTACCATTTGTTAAAAACAATGCCATTACACATTAAACTTTATATTTTGATATTTAAAACAAAGAAAAATCCTGTTAACTATTTAAGGGCTAGGAATAGACCAACCCTCTCTTCTCTTAAATTTTCTTCTCTGCAATAATTTTTACCAGGTGTAGTTTTGCTGCATCAATTCTATCACATGCATTATTTGTTCATGTTATAATCATTTTTTCAGCTTCTGAAGTGATAATGCCTTCCATGCTGAACAAATGATTATAACAGGAAAAAAATAATGTATTTAATAAAAAGTGTAGTTGTGCTGCATCTTTTTTTATCATATACATTATATTTTGGCCTGTTATAATCATTTGTTCTGCAACCTGTTTTTAGTTGAATTCATTTTAATTTGATAATTTTATTTTTACTTTTTGTAAACATATTTTATACCTGCTTTACAAAAGGATTTTATCTGTCAATATTCTGGATTAAACTTGGTAATTTCTACAGTTTTTTTAACAAATTATACAAATCTTGGCTATACTAGATGTATTTTTCAAACTGTTTGTAAAAAGCAATATTCACTCAAAGTATGGCTACTGGTTTTAAATCCCAGTTATAGTAAATATGCTATAGAATTACAAAAGAGGAAAATCAGTTGCATGTGTAATGGTATTATGTAATTAAATTGAATCTCCCTTGTGTAGTTGATAGAGGAGAATTATAAGAAACAAATTATAATGCAGAGGTTATTATTATTATTAGAAGTATTGTTTTGAATTTGAGGCAAAATCAAAAATAAATAGATGAAATAGAGACCAGTCGTTACATTGTGTATGAACTGTTTCTATATTTTGGATTTTACTAAACTTTTTAGAGATTTATTCAATTCTTCAGTGATTTAAATGTTTAATTGTTTATTCTACTTGTCTTCAAATTTACTTATCATCTACTTATTTATTTATTATTTTCCTCTTTTTAATTTATTGTATCTGTGTATTATGTTATTTAAATGTTTCTTTTGTTGAATGTTGTATGTGAACATAACTTTTTTTTTGTAACATCATAAAGACCAATTAAGAAGGATTTTACTCATCCCTGTTTTGTGAGGTGAATTATGTTACAAGCCTTCATTCAAAGATTTAGTAATTTAGTTACACATTTTGTCCTGCGAAGCTCTCGCTGGCCAAGATCTCATACGTCTGGCCTTTTGTTGCCTTTTATTTCTTTTTAGCATTCATAACCTCTAAAATTTTTCTATAAATGAATGCTCTTTTTTATCAATAAACCTGTCAATGAATATTTTTTGTCCTTAAAGTTTTCCTTTACAGTGTCTAACAGGTAAATCCGTACAAACTTTGAAGAGGTTTTAAGCTCTTAAAAATTAACATATGGCACTTCTGATTGTTCTATCCTCTTTGGAGAAATAGTCATAAAAAAAAGACAAAAAAAATATTTACTATCAGCATTAAAATGTTGATATTACTACTGTTTATTCCCCTTGGGCACAAGCTATTTGAGTTTCAAATGAGCCTGGTTCCTAAAGCAAATTTATCATTTTTATTCAGTTTTTCTTATTGATTTTTGTCCCACTTGTAATGATAATCTTTAAGTCTCTGATTTTTTAAAACTATTCTATATCAATGTTAAGGGTTGAAATGCCATAAAATAAAACAAATGATTAACTGAAATAAGACAAATTTATGATTATCTATTCTTACCATGGTTTGTTTAATAAGTGATGAGAAAATGTCAGGAGAGACATTAAGTATGATTTAATCAAACTGCTACTTCATGATGAAGTACATATACATATAGTCTACAAAACGATTTACTGACAGCTTCTTCTCATTCTAGGTTTGAACGCAGCGGTGTTCATTTTGGGACCAGTCTGATCAGACCATTATTTTGAAGAGGATAAAGTTTTGTAAGCTTATGAAAATAAATATTATCTCTCCTGACATTTTCTCATTACTTAATGAACATACCGCATACACATTGAATAAATACAGTATATGAATCTGAACACAGAAACTTACATGTATACTTAGCATTAATCTTTTCACATGTTTTGTGATATCATTGTCTGCTTCATTGAATTTATTCTTCCTAAGAATGGATTCTGCATTGAATCAAATGAAATGTTTCTATTGCTATACAGTGACAGTGATGATGATGATGATGATGATGTGTGTGTGTGAAGCCCTCCACTTTACCTCTTGTTCATTCCTCTTCTCCCTACTTGTAAGACAATAACAAGAAATTACCCAAAATATAACAACAAAATATCTATAGAATTCTTTACTTACTTGTTTGTGTGTGTGAGGGAGAGCAAAAAGAAAATGAAGAAAATAGGAAGGAACCCACTTACTACTCTGAAGAATACGTGGTCAGCCATTATTGTGAATTGTATTTTGTTTATTTTTTCTGTTTTTTGGTTTTGGCTTTATTAATTGTTCTTAGAGGGTTCTTGTTCTTCTAAAATCTGCCACACGAGTTTAGTTTGATATTTTCTGCCTAGTGTGAAATTAAAAATCAGTGAAATAATATTATTATATAATAATTTGCTTATCTGGAAATGAAGCAATTGGTTTGTTTTCTTATCCTAATGTTTTGAATCTAACTGCATCTGCAACAGAGTTGAAACTTTTAGGTCATGAATACATAAGTCATCATTATAATCCAATTTACAATCCACTCTGATCCATTTGGGTGGAATAAAAAAAAAATAGAGATATTACTTTTGGAATGATCATTTTAATAATGTATACTTTTGTCCATCTTTGATTCATTTTCCTAATTTGTTCCTGGTTCTCTTTTTTTTCCACCTATTTTTGGATTTTGAGAGAACAAAAAAAGTATAAAATGATGATCACATGTCATAGACAACATAGGCCACTGTAAAAAAAATCATTTCTAATGGCCTGTAAATGTGGTGGGCATAATCTCTACCTATTAATAAAATAGACTCGATTGATAGCGTTTTTAGGGTTTTTTCGCAGGCTTTTATAGACTCAGAGACTACGACAGCACAGTAAAATCTGGACTCACGGGGCTATTTTGGTTAGGGTCGACCGTGTTCCGCGCTATGAAAGTCGCAGTTTTGCCTTTAACCCGGCATTTTCCGGGCACATCTCATTCTTTGCAAACCCGCTTCGTTTTTAGCGAGAGATTTTAACGGAATTTGACCAAACTTCGGATATAGGTTTTTGATGCGAATTTTTTTTCGCATGACGTCGCCACTTTGAAAAAATAAGCTTGGTGGACCCGCTTTTGTAACGCGTCTTTTTACCCCATTTTTGGCATCTGTGGGTTGTGTTCGACCAATTTGGTTGAAATTTCACACACAGACGCGTGACGTGGTCTCCATTGATTGTCCAAAAAATTTTTTTTCGAAAACGTCAATTTGAAGCCGATTTAGGGCATGGACATTAAGTCAGTGCTCATTTTTCCAAAAACACACCATTTTTCAATTGATCGGCCATAAGTTTTCTCGGTAAAACTAGACGCTAGCTCCAACTATTCCAAAACGATCTCTATCAATTTCTGAAATTTTGATCGAGAGGCGGAACGGCAAAACACATTTTTTGATTTGGCCGATATTTCGGCCCTTTTTTTATGTTTTCCACCTTTCCCCCGCGTTCTTCGTTTGTAGAAAATAAATATTCTAAGAAAATAAGTTAGTTTCTTACTTTAAAAGGTTTAATTGTGGATAATTTTTTTCTGTAAAACATTTTCTAAACATTTTTTCTCTTTCAGAAATCTTTTTCTCTGAGAATAAGTAAATAGAATAAAAACAGTCACTAACAGTGTCTTATATTTAAGATTTAAGTTGATATTTAAAAAAAATGTCAACTTTCAACCTTATTTTTTCATGTATTTTCAGTGTTCAAAGTTTGAATTAGCAAAATATATATATTAAAACCTAGTAATAAGCACTTAATGGCAACTGATTGAAGTAAAATAAATTAATACAACCATTTGTTTGAAAATACAACTGTCAGGAACAACACACAAACGACAAAAAAAGATGGAAAAAATATAAGTATCCTTTAAAAATACTTAGGGAGTCTGTAGCCTCCCTCCCAATATTATTAAAGGTATGTTAACAGGGACTTTTACACCCCTAAATTCAAAATAAATTGTTTAATTGTTTTAAGTCAGGATGGGGGTCTCTAGCCCTCTGCCCTCCCCTCCCCAATATTATTGGAGGTATGTTAACACTCCTAAATTCAAAATAAATTGTTTAATCGTTTTAAGTCACAAGGGGTCTTTAGCCCCCCACCCCCGAAAATTGAGGATGGTATGTTAACAGGGGCTTACACCCTTTAAGTCTCTCCCCCAAAGAAAACTGTCTCAAAATTAATTAATCAATCAATTTAAGTCATCAGTTATCATAAAATGGACAAATTTTCCTACCAAGTGAAATGGGCCTATTTTCCGTTGGTCAATTTTTCTAAAATGATGTTAACAGTGGCTTACACACATAAATTCAAAATAAATTGTTTAATCGTTTTAAGTCAGAAGGGGGTCTTTGCCCTACTCCCCACTAAGACACCCTGAAATATTGAGGGTGGTATGTTAACAGAGGCTTACATTCCACCAAAGAAAACTGTCTTAAAATCAATTTTTTAATCGATTTAATTCATCAGTTATCAAAAAAATGGGCAAATTTTCCTACCTAGTCAAAATGGGCCAATTTTCCATGGGCCAATCTTCCTAAAATCGTATGTTTGTTCATTTTTTACTTCATTTTTAAGCTTTCAGGTTATTTTACACAGAGAACAATCATCTTTTTGTAAATGTTACTTTTTGTCCACACAGTTTTTTTTTTTAATAACACAATATGTACTATCTAACTCATATCTGGAGGGAGTGTGGGGATTCATACTTTTCCCAGGGGTATTAGTCCAAACATGAATGCAAATGGAAGGACTTGGATTTGAATTCATGTACTACGATCCAATGGCCCAAGTGGACTTCTCCTTTTACTTTTTAGAAAGTAAATAGAAGTAAATATATCTATATTTCCTGAAATTATTCCTTTAACCTAAGGAATGATTATATTTTTTTTTTTTTGTGTCAACAACTTAACTAAATAGCTGACCAAATGATGTAAGCAAGCAATAAAAGTTAGAATTACTTTCCTCTTACTTTGCACTCACTGTCACTGTCACTACTGGAACAGAACAGCTGTCAAATTTTTTCAAGTTGAAAGAAAGTACTTAAAAATCAAATGATTATTTAGCTTTACAACCAAAAGTAGGTGTATGTGGGATATGATATAATAAGAGGTTCTCTTTGAAATTATAACATTGATGCTTATTATTAAAGAGTATCTCCCCTATCATGTGGTTCAACAAGAAAAAGTACCTACATCACCAAGCTGTATTATTATTATCAGTAGTAACAACATTGTGATTTTATAAGTGTAGTGGAAGAAAGTTCATATTTTGTAGGATAGTGTATAAATTTATTATACTGGCATCTGTGAGTGCTACATATTCTTAGCATGCATCCTTGGGCCAACTGCAAGAATTTATCTATACACATCTTTACATATATTTTAAATATTTAACAGCTGACGACGATGATGATGATGATGCACTACTCACATTGAGGTTTCATTTTCAAACTGATATTTTGTCATCTAATACAATCGAACAAAGACCAGGAAGGATCCAACTTCACCTGAAACTTGTGCAAAAAATTGTGTTAGCATGCTACAAAAAGCATCTTTGATGACGGAGGGTTATTGTTATGGATGGTTATTTCAATTCTACAATCTAAACTGCAAGGCAGATCATGACCTTTCTACAAGAAAATGGGTTTCATTTCTTCGGAAAACCTGCATGCTCACTGGACTTTAACCCAATTGAAAATGTTTGGGGATGGATGACAAGACATTTTTATCGAAATGGCAAACAATATTTAACAAAAAATGAACTTTGTGAAGCCATCTTCAGAAGTTGGAGCAAATCACAGCCTCAGTGATTCTTTTCCAAGTCTGCCTTGGGTGACCAACTTTATGCTTGTCTTGTGAGTTTCATTCACTTGTTACATAACTTGATTTCGTAAGATCTTACATGGCAAGGTTATGTAAAGATGACACAGTAGATGATCCTGAAAGACCAACCCAGTAATGGCTGCTGCGTTGGATTACGTAATACCCAGAGTGGAACTTCTGATGTATTTCAGGATTTTTGTCTTTCGAGGCATACATCTTTGGAGATACAGACGAGCTGACTTTAGATAACTCAGATGGTCAGCGGCCGCAAATATTGGCAGGCAAGCTGAGACAGCACTGAGATGCATCTCCCAAGACCTAATTGGATCAGCTGAAACAAGTGCCCTAGCTATATTTAGCATGTGCTTATAATTTATCCATAGTTTGGTGGTCTTGGAAGTCCTTGCCAGTTTATCCTTTTTATCAATTAAAGTATTGTGAACTCTGTCTATGCAATCAGATTCCATTAATGAATCTAGATCACACTGGCCAGTCTCCATCAACATGTACAATCGCTCAAGTTCCTTCACTTGGTCC
>JAYKTE010484624.1:0-10099 GCA_036873565.1 Xipholeptos notoides | reverse complement strand
CCAAATTTATGTGGGCAGGAGTCTAAGTTTGTTACTGTATTACAAAGTAGAGTGCTCAATATTATCAAAATAGAGCATTTATATATATATACATATGTATATGTTATGACTACGACCCTGGGTTTCCGCACCGATGTTCTTCGTAAGGTAGTCAGTTTGAAAATGATTTTAAAGTAATTCTTTCGTGATTATAAATAGTATAATAATATACGGTAGATTCATATGATTCGACCTGCATGACTTCTTATCTTATCAGAACAGTATACTCTATTTTATGTAAAAAAATTTCTCAATTTCCATCCTGCATATTTTTATTTTTTTTTATTTTTTATATTTTTTATATTATATTTCGCCATATTACATGAAAAGCAACGCTCTACTCAGTTTAAGTATCTTAGTGTCTTTTTACTGAAAATATATTTTTAGTCATTATAAATATATTTTCCTTTTGTAGACATGAATATTTTTCAGAATGAAAATTTATTTTGGAGACAAACATAGATTTTAAGACAGAAATATCATATGAAAGGCAAATATTGTGAAAAACTATTTTTTTACTCAGAAAAATATACAACGATATTTAAACTTCACTCGTTGAAAATGGCGAAGTTTGCTGAATTTGCCTTGGCCAACTTCGTGAGTTTACTGTATTTTGAGTCTGAGCGAGAGAGAATGTCTCGAGCTATGAACATCAAATAAACATCGATGAATTTAATTCTTTGTTTCTTTGTGTTCAATCACCTTTTGTTTCCTGCCAGCAGAAAACAATAAGTATAGATAAGCGTCCCTCTCTCCGACTTTGAATGATACCCAGGATTTTCATGGGGTAAGTTTGTGACTATTCTAAAACTGCTGTGCCACCAGTGCTTTCAACTCGTAAGAAAATGCCACGTGATGAAAGCCTGGTGAAAATAAAAGCGAAAATATGTAAGTTGTACAAGAAAGATTCACTACATTTTTCCCCCAAAGAAAGTTCGAATTACAACACCAAACACTCATCTTCCTTTCCTCTATCTAAGGAAGGGTGGTCTGTAAGAAATGACCATGACGTTGCAAATCACTTAAAGACATACAATACATTTGGTGTTTTGAAGAAATATAATTAGATATATGTAGTGAATGTGTAGGATTAATAAAAAGCTTGGGCTCTGGAATCATATAATTATTACGAGTTCAAATATTAAAAACCATTGCATTCGCTTTCATCTTCGACATACAGATGAGGCACATTAACTCAGGGAGTTACTTACTTAGTTGTAAAAATATATCTCTGATTTCAAAAACCCACGTAGATGGCCCGTCAATTCAAGTCAACTAAATCGTATAGCTGAACGACAACACTGATTCCAAAACCTAGGTAGATGAGACCCGTCAACTAAGAAAAGTAACTTATCAAGATGACAACACCCCTGATTCCAAATCGCGTGTAGAGGAGACACGTCGATTAAGTGAGATTAACTCACCTAGGTGATTTCAAAATCGCGGTAAATGAGATCTATCAACTCAAAAGGAGTAACTTAAAGAGGTGGACGACAACACTGATTCCAAATCATGTCTAGAAATATCGTCATCTTTGACGCCAAAGCATTGTAACTGCTTTTTGAAAAATATTATAATAGTATAGTATTTTTATTTATTCTTTTCTTGTCTATTATTAGACGTGTTACTTTTCTTTATTTATTTCCGTGCCATCCATCTCTCTTCCTCTTTTTTAGTCTCTCCCCTTTTTTTACTTCTTCTTTTTTCTTCTTCTTCTTCTCTTTCTTCTTTCTTTTCTTCATCTAATTGATTTTCTTCTTTTCTTTTTCTGCCTTCTTCTTCTCCTTCCACCGCCACCACCACTACTACTACTACTTTCCTCCTCTTCTTCTTCTTCTACTAATACTTATTTACTTCACAACATTTTTCTTTTTCTTCTTCTTCTTCTTCTTCTTCGGCACACCTGTACCAACCGCTGCTCGACCAATCAATCAATCAATAAATCATTCTGGCTATCTCTCTCTTTTCCTCTGTTTAGTACCAACCTGACACTGTTTTTTTCTTGTTGTTGTTCTTTCCTCAGTGTCACTCGATAGCCTGTCTCAAGTCAAAGACACGATCGATAAGCACTCATTTTCGTCGTCATCGAAAGCACCACCTCCTACACCGCCCTCAAAGATTGCTGATACATCACACCCTCCCCCTCATCCTCTCTCTCCTCATCCTCCTCCTCTCCAATCGTCAACCTCCCACTTCTCCTCTATTTCCAATATCGCCACCACAACCACACTTCTCCGACATGTCTACCGTTATCGTCTTTTGTTCTCTATTGCTACAGATGAAATTCTACCTTCAATATTTTTCCTGGATAATACATTCCATTATTTTTCTCTCGTCTTGCTATTCATTTACCTTCTCTTAGCGATATTTTCTTGTTTCTTTAGCAAAGCACTCTTCGATTTTCAGTAGTGAATCTCTCTTCTCTCGAAACACGTGACAATTTCAATAATGGCATCCTCTTTTTTTAATTCTCTATCCACTGCTTCTTCGTCTGCGTGTTCTTCACGCCGTTATACTTTCTTTAGTCGATTCTTTTCCATGATACACTAATGCATTTTATTCTGATTTTTAACGAACTTTTGTTTGTAAAATGATATCAGAATATGCTGAATGCATGCATTTAAAGAATCACCCTATTCAAAATATGCAGTCTGTTTGTAAATCAAAAGGTATCCATCTTGTTGTTGTTGACCTGAAAAGCCTCTCCTCGTCAGTTCGGGCTTGGATCAGTCTTCTTCTTGTAGAGTTTGCACAATCTCAGAATATTCTGAGATTCCCAGTTATCACCCTAGGGGGTAACTCTAATCGAGAATGATTTTTTATCTCGCATGGTCGGTCGTTGTGAGGAAGGAGGGAGAGGGAAGATCTTTCAGTTCGAATGCATTCGACTGATCGTGCTCCGAACCGCTGAGCAGCCTGAAGAAGGCTCGACGTTGCTTAACTTAAGCGATCTAGAGGGAACCGGTGTCTTCGACGTAACTTGACCGTACAACTATCCCACGTCCCAGACAGGATGTTGTACTGCATCACCAGGTTTATACTGTCTTGCCACCGGCCAAAAAATCTCACGTTTAATGGCCTGTAAAAGTAAAGAGTGGAATGAAAGTAATGTGTATAAACTCATGGGAAATTTTTCTCTATGTTCTCCTAAGCGATATTTAGTTTCTTTAATTAATTCGTTATTACAATCTTAGTCTACAATTTGGATGATGACATTTTGACTAGCTATGTCCCAAAATCCAATTAATTACAATTTAGCTTTTTATTTACTCATATCATTAATGGTTTCATTGTGTGTTATGATTAAATTCACACAAATTAGCAACATTTGCGCTTAGAGAAAAATAGTATGATGTTTTGGTTAGTATTGGCATTCGTTTTCCAATTATTGGTAAAGGTACAATTGCGTGAATTTTCAAGACAATAAGCCTGGCCGTTTCAAAGTCTATAAGGAACGAACTCACATTCAGACAGACACACAGAGGCACACAGGATAAATTCCTTTAATATATAAGTTTAGATAATTCAAACCGTATTCTGATATTAAAAGTGAATAAAGCGTTTGTTTGTTTTGTTTTATCAAAAGTGCAAATAAATACTTGAATAAGCGTCTACAGATTTGTTTCATTCTTATAAGAATTCATCAGTAAATTACAACCAGCACTGAACCCTCATTATCAAGTGAGTCACAGGGTTTAATTTATATTTTTAACTTTATGATTATCATTGATGATTGATAGATCTTAAATAGAGTTAAAAACAAAATTAAACCTGGTGGCTCAGTTGCTAAAGAGGTTAGTGTTCTATGGTTTAGTCCAAGCGTTCAATTCTGATCGTATATATTCTAGAGCAAATACACATGAAAAATGACGGGTTTTGATATAATTTTATTTTGCATATAATTAATTTCAAACTAAATTTTTCACATTTTGCATTAACAAAATGAATAAATTTAATCTAGTGTATATGCTTCTTAAAAATAACAGGGTTTTAAAAAATCTAATAAATGTTGCCTTTGAATATTGCGTTCTTTAGATTTTCACTTGATTTCAAACAAAATTTTATACATCAAATAACAAAACGAACTATTTCAAATTATTATTCTACTCAGTTATCGAAAATCTAGTTTGTATGTCCTGGTTTAGATTATTAAGGAGAGAAAAATGAAAAAAAATACAGCCCCAACTGTTCGTAGAGCATCATATATTTAAGACGCAAATAATTTGAGTCTATGGTTCGAGTCTTTATAAGCGCTACATGTTTTATTCTTTGAATATGTATATATAAATGAACTCAGTGATTTTTATCATATAGTATAGAAAGTATATATGTATATATTATTTAAACATTCATCGTCAACAGTTTTTTACCAGAACAGGAATCAAGTTTTTTGGTGAGAGAAAGCGCTTTATTTGTTGCTTATTTTATGAAAATTTTCATTCTGTTTTTTTTTATTATTAAATTAGTTTTTTCTGACTTTTTATTGTTTTTGTGTTTTTGTCTACTCTTTTTTCTTATTTTTTATTTACTTAATTAATCCTTGACATTTTCAATCCATTTTTCTCTCTTTCTTTTTGTTACTTTTTTTTTTACTTGCTTATGAAAGTGCACGAATTACGACCGAGTATTTACTATTGTTAGGGGCGAAAGTGTTGAATACAAACCCATCAAGACTTTGATGTTGTTCTTTTTTTGTTCGTTTGTTTGTTTTTGTTCTTATTAAGTTTTATTGTAGAGTAGAGTTAGGAACGCAGGAAAATAGTTGTTTGTATTATTTTTCAAAAAGTAATTTTTCTCTTTTCCGTGCGTTGATACTTGGATTTTTTACCCCCGTTTACAGGACTATTTGTTGTATTTGATTTACGTCTAGTTATAAATAATTTTACAGAATAAAATTAGTATTAATATGGTTGAATTGGCTTTATTTAGAGAACTAGACATTGGAATTAAATGACACGTACGTTAATAACATCATAGAGTATGTTAAAATAACATCATAGAGTATGTTAAAATAATGCGATGCTGACTTGGACCCATTGGAGAATAAGTTTTTTAAAAATACAATACTGACAAGCTGAAGACATGGAAATGACGTGGTAGCGTATGTTAAAATAAATTAGAAATAATAGAATGGTGACTAGCTGGATCCATGGAAATTACATGGTAGAGTAAGCTAAAATAAAATTAAAATAATATAATGGTAACTAGCTGGACCCTTGAAAATAACATGGTAGAGTCAGTTAAACCTTTTTATAAAATACAATACTGACAAGATGAACACATAGAAATGACATGGTAGAGTATGTTAAAATGAATTAAAATAATACAATTGTAACTTGCTGGATCCATGGAAGTTAAAATGAAAATAATACAATGCTGACTAGCTGGTACAGTGGAAGTGACATGGTAGAGTAAGCAAAATTAAAATTTAAATACTACAATGCTGACTAGCTTGACCTGTAATATGCTATGGTCGGGTTAGTTAAAATAAAATGCAAGATAATACTTAAGATGAGAAGAAAACGAATTGCCAATAACTTAAATAAAGCTAATATTTAAAAGTCATCTAATAAATTCAAGCAATCTGTATTGTTTTAATATTTAAAAGTTTTTAAAAACTTAGATAACTTGCCATCCAAAGAAAAAGGATCTAAATTTAACAATATAAAGTATAAAAGATAGTTTATAAGCAATTATCAATAACAATGTTAGTGGACAAAAATGGAATTTGAAACTGTATCTAAGAAACAGTTCAAAAAATAATGTGCCTGAGATATACCTAAACAACTATATCTAAGATATTGATTGCTGTGTATAAGAAGCTGTATCTAAGATAAACCTAAAAATGTGTATCTAATTAAATGTACCAAAGAATCAGTATCCAAAAGACTGTACCTAAATAGCTACCCTTATATACCTGTACCTAAATAGCTGCACCTGAGATGTACCTAAATAACTGTATCTAACTGTACTTAAGGCGAGCTTTATTGTTTTGGGTTTTTTTTTTTTGGGGGGGGGGGGGTTATTACGGCATATAACCCTTTTTAGGTCATTTGATGAAGAGAACAATCATTTTTGATAAACGTTCTTTTGTCCACAGATAGATGTTTCAAATAACATAATTTGCACTATTTAATCCATAGCTGGAAGGAGTGTGGAGGATTCAGACCTTTTCCAAATGTGAACTTAAACATAGAGACTGGGATTCGAACTCGCGATTCCGAAGACCGACAGCCAAACCTATGTGGACTCAGTTATTAAGAATATGTACCTTATAAAATTAATCACGTGATACATGTCAAAATGAATTAAGATCTCAGTAAATTACAAATTTTCATTTAAAACATCTTAAAATCGAAACATTGTTTTCTAATTTCCTAAAGAAAATATTTTAGTTTAATTTTCCTGCTATCATCGATTAACTGTGATTAAAAACAAACAAAAAACATATATTGATTTTTTTAAAAATCTTACAAAAACCAATTCATCCAAATAAAATAAATATTTATCAATAAGTGTTCATTTATTGCTCAATTAACTGAATTTCATTTTCGAAACTTAAAAAAAACTATCTTTAAAAAATAGGAGGCTTTACTTTTGTAAAGAGCATCTTAACACCTTAATAAACCCATAGTAACTTTTTGGACCCTAACGTAAAAAGCGATAACAAGCGAAAAAGACAATACGGAATTAGTAAAATTACCATTTAGCGCCGTTCTATTAGAGGACGATGAAGACCCAAAATACCGGGTGTGTCGTCTTTTTCGCTTGGTCGCCAGGGCCGATATATTGCCCTTTCAGGGTCAAAAGGGTTAAAACTACGGTTTAGGATACTTTTTACTTCAATTCGATGATTACTTTTCGTGAAATCCATCGTTTCCTGGTATCACTCAATATTCTAAGTCAAAAATACCATCAGCATTAATCAAAGTATTGAGCCCCCAAAAAACCAAAACACAGATTTCATTTTACAGAAAATATAGGCAAATCTGTAATTTACTGCCATAAATTTCATCATTCACCGGGGCTACGGTGTTATAGAAAAACTGATCTTTCTATCAAAAAGATTTGGCAAACTTGTAGTTTATTGCCATAACATTTTTAGTTCAATGAATAAAAATAACAACATTTTTCATTCTTAATGTTATTGCCTTTGTGGGGTCATATCTATACGCACAGATAAACTCTTCCTAACTACATATATTTCTAGAGGTAGCATTCTCATTGAACACCGGTTATTAACAGAGAGTTACGGGTGACACCGTTTGTGGTTGTCTCACCAGTCGGCAGTTGAACCTCAGAACACACAACAGCCGTTTTCTTTGTACATTGTTTAGTTAAATACATTACTGTTTTTAACACACGTGTGAGTATTTCTTTCAGTAGCCAGTCATGGCTATTTTGTATCCATGACGAGCTAAGAAATAATAATTTAATCTATAACATTTTATTATTCAATACGTTTGGTATTTTTTCACAAGAAATATATTGCGATGAAAATCTTTCTGATAGAGGAAAATATTTCCCTCTTACACTGTAGCCAGGGTGAATGATGAAAAGAGCGTTTCCGAAAATTGTCCAAAATGTTGGCAATAAATTACAGGTGCGTCAATTTTGCAAAATAAAATTAATAAAAGATAAAAGTTAAAATCGAAAATAAGAAAGTATAAAGTGTGTTTATTTTTTTACGGCATATCAACACTCTGAAGTCACATAATGCTGAGAACAGTAATTTTTTATAAACGTTCCTTTTTGTCCATACATAGTTTTTTCTAATAACACAATATGCACTATTTAATCCCAAGCTGGATGGAATGTAGGGAATTTACCTTTCCCTAGCGTCCTGAGTATCACTCCAAGAAAAAATAAAGAAAAAATATTCAAAGACTATAAGATCGAGATTTGTCGGTTCAAGCTTCGTTGCCGACATATTAAATCTGAAATATAAATTGGATTTAGTTACAACTCGATGCTGTCTGGAAAAAATGGCCAATGTCCAAACGACATATGAAGATCTAGGTTTTTGAGAGGTTTTAACTGTCGATTCCGAATTTCTACTTTCTATAAAGTTTTAATAGTTAGGTTTCTTGTTTCGTAGAGATCAATCATTTGCCAAAATACTTTTTATAAAAATAGAACGTTAAATTACTATCTATGAAAACCATTACCATTAACTTTTTAATAGGGGTGAGCCCGCCTCAGTCTTTGGAATCGTTAACCCAAGTTTACTAAGTAAATTCCACCAACCTAGAGTGACAGGTAAGCAAAGTAGCCCCCGAATGGTAAAATGCCAGGGTCTTGATGGTGGCACAAGAAATAATGTGACTAAAAACATACAGACTTCGTAAATTAAAAACGGCAATCTTTTAAAGCGCCTCGTGAGCAGTAGAAGTTTGTGACCAGCCTTATGTAATTATTACATTAAAAAACGACGTAATTGAAATAAAGATAAACGAATAATCAATTTAAAATTGAACATAAAGTATAATAAATTAAATAATAATAAAAAATAATAATGACAACTGATTATGTATCGCCACCACAACCAGACTTCTCCGACATGTCTACCGTTATCGTCTTTTGTTCTCTATTGCTACAGATGAAATTCTACCTTCAATATTTTTCCTGGATAATACATTCCATTATTTTTCTCTCGTCTTGCTATTCATTTACCTTCTCTTAGCGATATTTTCTTGTTTCTTTAGCAAAGCACTCTTCGATTTTCAGTAGTGAATCTCTCTTCTCTCGAAACACGTGACAATTTCAATAATGGCATCCTCTTTTTTTAATTCTCTATCCACTGCTTCTTCGTCTGCGTGTTCTTCACGCCGTTATACTTTCTTTAGTCGATTCTTTTCCATGATACACTAATGCATTTTATTCTGATTTTTAACGAACTTTTAAAAACTAAAACTTCTGTTTTAGAACAGAAAACCTAAATAATCATGATCCAGGGGAGAAGCTTGTAGTCACCGACTGCAAGGGATGCTGAAATACAAAAGCCCTGGAAAAGAAACTACAAGGAGTAGGTATCAAAGGAAAAATATACGTCATACAGATAACTGCGCTCATGAAGACTGAGGAAGTCCATTGGGACATTTGGGTATTACGCGAGTTCGAATCCCGGTCGTTCTGTTTGCGTTCATAATTGGACTAATACCCTTCACTCCAGCTATGGTTAAAATAATGCATATTGTGTTATTAAAAAAATACGTATGAGCAAAAAAGAACGTTTATTAAAAAATGATTCTTCTCGGCATTAAATAATCTAAAATAGATGATATGCCGTAAAACAAACACAAACAAACTCATGAAGACAGCTGGCATAATCAGGAAAGTATTGGACCATATAAATGGAAGACTTGAATTTGAACTCGCGTATATAACGATTTCGAAATCCGGCTGTATATCCACTGTCCCCAGTGGACTTCCCCGAATGCAATTTGCAATCCACTCTGATCCATTCGAACTGAATAAAAAAAAACAGGACCATTTTTTGGGGAACCAAACTCGTATTATAAAGTATCTTCTTTTTTTTTCGTAGAATAAATTGAGGAAAATCCCTCCGTAAAAAAATATAAAAAGGAAAGCAACGTAAAGACTAGATAGATCGTTGTTTATTGTTTGTTTCAAGTAACTAGGATTCAAATTGATCTTCTTCCTCGGTTTTAGAACTCGACAATGAAAGAAAATAGTGTCTAACAACTGCACAACATAACAATGTTTTGAATTAAAAAAAAAGATAATTTAGAATTCAGAAGCAGCGAAGAGGCTAGAGTGCTTCTAATGTGGGTGTGTCAAGGCAAAGTAAAAAAGCTTCAGTTGAATTAAATGAGAAAATTATGACAATTCAAACGAGAAAGATAAGCGGTAAAAGGGGAAAGGAAGATGAGACCCACACACAATCGATATTTCTACACACAAAAAAATATCAAAAACCCAAAAAGAGCAAATAAATAAGACTTTACATCTAACTGTTTACTCATCTATAAATCTGCTTGTCTACATGTCTGTCTATGTGTCACACTCTCACTCTCTCTCTTCCACTCTCTCTATCTAT
>JAYKTE010484513.1:0-10099 GCA_036873565.1 Xipholeptos notoides | reverse complement strand
TTATTAAGATTTCCTAAATCTTAGTGCTTTCACTGCAATAACAAAAGTCCAAATAAAAACTATGAAAAAAAAGCATCTGCGGCTAGAAGAGTATTTATCTACTTGATTTGAATTTAGTCTGCATTATCTAATGTTAACATTACAGTTAACACTTCTGCGGAAGGAAAATATTAAGAAAAGAAAAGCAGCAAGTACAAATCAAAAGCAGAGCGAAAGTTAAAACGCTCTTCTAGCGACACCAGTTCACCAGCGGTTTCTTTCAGTCATTAACGGAAATCACGTTAAAAAAACACCGGTTCTCACGAGATTACAGGAAAGTTGAGAATGTGCAATTTTTGGAATTAATGGGTGACCATATTTTTGATAATTGATCAATCGGTGGCATTTATTTGATAATAGGCTATAGAAATAGGTTTCTGATTCTGCAAAGAATAAACTTCCATGACTGATTCCTGATTTAGCAAAATTACTAACTAGCCAATCAGAGCCGTTCTATTAGAACCATGGAAGGCCGAAATATCGGCCGTGTCGTTTCTGCCTTAGTTCAACAGGACCGGTATATCGCCCTTTTAACCAAAGGGTTAAAAAAAAAAAAAAAAAAAAAAGACTGCTTCATTTTTGTTTCTTCATCTTGAAATTTTTTTTGTTTAAAAAAATGTTCAATTAAAAAAAATTGTTATTTTAATTTTCTTTTAAATCCTTTTTTTTAATTGCATAATTCGTTAAAATTATTTATTTTCTGGGGTTAACAAAAAGAGTCATTGTTACTGAGTACGTTGACACTAGAGAAAACATTGGTTACTAACAGTGTGAATGCTTTTGGTAGTGAGAACACAAATAAATAGAATAAATTAGAATAAAATTACACGCGCACGTATGTATCAAATAAATAGAATAGGTACTACTCACGCTTCAGTAAATTCAGTCAAAGCTTTCTGCTGTTTTACAACGTGGTAAAAATCAGACTTGTATTCTAATTTCGGTGTTCTATATAAAGGTGGAATAACCCTGAAAATAAAATAGAAATATTATTTTAAAGCATTATAGCATTTTTATGAACTTCTCAAAATTATCTACGTCCTAGGTTGGTGAAAAGAGACTGACAGTATACTTTATTAACGGCAAATTTCATGCATTTCTTAAAGAGGGTTGATACGAAGATTATTCCGATATCTTATTGAGGGGAGGTCCACTTAGAGCAGTGGATAGGCAGCTGGACTTCAGAATCGTAATACGTGAGTACGTGCCTATATATAGGCTAAATATATTGTATTTTTTAAATTTTTTTCCTTCGTTTCCCGCATACATTTTATGTCTTAAAATTCCTTTAGCATTTGATTCCAGACCATCTACAAAAGGTATTCTCCTCATCAGCCTGATGGTGAAACCCGGGTAGAGAATGCATTTTTCATTATTAATATATATATATATATATATATATAATGTGATAAATGTGTTAACCTTTGTCCAAGTTATTGGAACATCCTATATCAACAACTGCTTGCAACAAGATTGTAGATAGCTTGTTTATTTATATACCCAAGTTTACGAAAGGGAAAAGTGCAGGCAGACGAAGAGGTGTGAAGTTTTTTTGTTTTTTTTTTTTTGAGGTCTACTCTCGTGATCGGTATTAGGTTTTTTACAATCCTTTGGTATATTTTATCAATCAATCAAGTAACTTGGAATGATTAACTTTAGCAAAAAAGATATAATAGGGTCGTTCCAAAAGTAATACCACCTATTTTTTAAATTGTTTTTTAAAAGCTGTAATGCTATGAAGACGTGAGTAGTGCCATTAAAACGAGCTACCTTTTGTGCTCCAGAAATATTTTTTCTATATAGTCACTTTTGTCATCGATGAACAATGCGGCGGTCCGGGCGCGCTTTGTCACTCATATGTCTGTCGCTACTCTGAAATCGACGGACTTATCTCCTAACTGACACCAACTGCACCGACTTCGTAAATGTTCAACAGGCACCAGTGAATGTTGATAGGTTCAATTTTTTCTGCATGAAGGAACTCAATGACAAATCGCTACTACTGACGCACGTTGCTTTCTTAGAGTCTCACACTTTCAATATCTGAAACAGAGAGAGGAAAAACAATGTTATTTGCAATTCCCTCTGATCAATTAGGATGGAATAAGAAAATAGAAGCTTGACTTTTGGAATGATTCTTGTGCATAAGACTCATTCTAAATATGTCATGAAAGCCTAAAGTTAGCAGAAGATACTGAGACAGTGTCACTGACTGAAAGGGAGCACCACCGGACGCTGACGGAGTGAGGGCTCTTCTGTCGATTGGTATTAGGACTATATATACAAGGGTGAGGACACTGGATGATGCAGTACCACGCAGTGTCAAAGAACGCAAAAGCACTGATATGAACTTACCCTTCAGCATATCTCGTCGAGAGGTTTTCTTCCAACCAAATGAATTCAAGAAGTGTTCTACGGACATGGTTGCTGTTCCCCAAAGGTAAAATTTCTTCTGCATTCTTGAGTAAAATGAGTTGAGAAAAAAAAGGTTTTTATCTATTTGCATTTATAATTTCTACATAGTTTATCATGAAATCTGTTGCGATATTCGGTATAAACTTTCAAGTCTCAATCTTATTATGATGCAGTTTTCATTTCATGAACTGTTCGCCATTAAACAATCTTTGCAAAATGAAAGCACATAATCTGTGACAGTGCAGACTTAACAACATTATGCCCCCATACCCCCAAAATGTGACTTGCGGCTCTTCTACCCACAAAATGCAGCATGCAAAACGCTAAACCTTGTTTACAATTTAGTGCGCAAACTATATTTGAGAATAATCTTTTGTTTACAAAATACAAATATAGTTTTTATTTGTCTGTTTGATTCAAATTTATACTTTTAAATTATTAAAATAAAGAATGCATGAAACATTGCTCTTTTTCTTTTCTTTTTTTTTATAAAAATGTTAATTACACAAATAGCCTTAATTTTTGTGAATTGGCTAATTAGAATGTCACTTTCACTGGTTTTCTACATTTACACTGAAATTTGTTACTTCTTTTGAAAAAATTATTTGTAAACCCTTCTTATGTACTCGTCGTTTTCCCTTTTGTCTTTTTTGTGGTTTTTACGGTGTTTTAATGTCAATAAACTCATTCTACATCAGTCCAGAAATTTCAAGCCTTGTTCATTTAAGAGCAGCCGGCGGCAGCTACAAGTAACAAATCAAACCAAATCTGTATTTTTTTTTAAATCCTGTTTTATTGAAATAATTCTTCATTGAGAAACATCATTTTATAGATTCAATTATTTTTTCATAAAGATGATTTTTTTTCTTTGTTTTTTCTTTTGTTTTTCTTCTTTTTTGTGTTAAAGTTGTGTTGTTAACAAATGACGCTATTTAACACCATGCGTAGAATTTTGAACACCACGTCTTTGTTGCCTCCTTAAAAAAATTACATCCAGCAGAGGTATTTTTATTTTAAGTATCAACCTACATTTTTATAAGCTTTTTATTTATTCAAACTATTTTATCAACTGTGATATTAAACCCGTTATTTTGAACTGACATGATGCACTCGAGTGGCGATAAATAATTGAAATATTTACCTCGACTGATAATTGAAAACTGATTCGCTTCGAGTTTCTTGGACCAGTAATTGTACGTGGATTCTGGATGTTTACAACGAACTCCTTGGGATAAATTGAGGTTAAAAAGGCGAAATAAAGAAATATTCAAATGTTTATTCATATTATTTTATTCATCATTATTTTTAAAGAAATTTACAAAAACAAAACCTTCTAGAAATTTCAAAATAAATGGAAAAAATGTTTCAGATACAAAGAAGTTCAATTCATTGAGGGTTGCTTGATGTCTTTTATTCATTTGTCTAAATTTCTTAAATTAGGCTTGACATTATTATTTAGATTGTTCAGAAAAATCAAAGAAAAGAAAAACAAAAGAAAAATCAGGAATTAAAAAATAAACGAAAGAAAAAAACAAAAATTAAAAGAAGGCAAAATAGAAACAAAACGATTTTTAAGGTTTATTTAAAAAAAAAAGGAAATGGGGAAGTTCACTTGGGACAGTGGGTAGGCAGTCGCATTTCGGAGTCGTAATACGTGAGTTCAAATCCCAGTTGAATCACAGTCGTTCCATTTGCGTTCATAATTGGACTAACACAATTGGAAATGAATTAATCCCCAAATTCCCTCCAGCTATGGATTAAATAGTGCATATTGTGTTATTCAAAAACTGCATGTGGACATAAAAATGACCCTAGGCGTTAAAGGATCTAAAAAGATTGATATACCGTAAAACAAACAAACAAAAAATAAACAAGGCTTCATTAATTTTTGAAATATGATAAAGATTGAGAAAACAGTCCAAAAAACTCGATACACAAGTTATGAAGTTATCTCAAAGAATTCGAAGAACTCGATACAGAGGTATCAAGCCTGATCTCAAGATCTCGGGTAGATGAGGCTCTTTAACTCGAAGAAGTAATTCTTCTAGGGGTAAGAATAACATTGATTCAAAAGGATAACACTGATTTCAAAAACAGCTATTAGATTAGACACGTCAACTCAATGGGAGTAATTTATCTAGATGAAGGACAACACTGATTACAAAAAGCCCGGAAACACCTGTTGGGAAGATGGTAAGATAGGCCTTGGTGGATCAAGAATCCTGCTACTCGATGCAACCTGCACTTTGGACACCGCCCGTCTCCTCATTGGTGGTGAAAGCTATGAGTGTGTGTGGCGGTCGCGCAGCCACGACCACCCAACAAAAAAAAACATCCACAGCAGCAAGCTCTCTGTCACCTTTCCCCTTCTCTTCACATCAACGAAAATAGGGAAAAGGGAAAAGATATCCGATATACCCGAGTCGGAGCCAACGACACGACGACGACGATATATATATACACCGATAAAAAGGGATAAAATGAAGATAGGCTAGAACAAGCGAATAATCAATTATCTCGCACAATGGACGAAGATTTTTTTTAAATAAGAACACACTGAATATACAAATGATTAAGTCTTATTTAAATAAAAGTGGGTGTTTTTCGGAATTTCAAGTCCTAGTCATTCCGCTATCTGGGCATTTGGAAAGCTATGAATCCCTATATTAGCTGCAGCTATAGCAGCTGTGCATTAAGCGCTATTTAATATATTTTCGAAAAAAAAGAGCTTTATCAAAAATGATTGTTCTCGACATAAAATAAAGCTATGAATATAACCTCCAACTACAAAGGTTGAGATGCCGTAAAACACAAGCATCCAACTATGAATTAAATAGTGCATTTAGTTCTATTCAAACAATGTATTTACGAAAAAAAGACCTTTATCAAAAATGATTGTTCTCGACATAAAATAACGGAAAAGTTTGATATTCATGTATGCCGTAAAACAACCCAATCTACTCATCAAAATGAGAAAAGGCAAATATTTACTTACTTTTGATTGAGGTAGCATGTTTTTATCTGAAATGAATTCTGCATCTGTTTCTTGGGTTGATGAATTGCTATCAGTCTCCATCATGGTTTTTAACTAAATAAGTATACTTGCAACTCATCACAATAATTAGGTCTGTGAGTATTTTTTATAGTTCCCCTCCCTTTCCCTCTCTCTCTCTCTCTCCTTCACACACACACATCAAAAAGTTGACTTCTTACTAGACTCACGTGACCCTCGTTTCGTTATTTGATAATTTATTCATTTATTTTATCCCGAAAAATGATTCACGTGACTTAGACTTATTAAAATAGGATTTATTTAGTTTAACGATTATCTTTAGAATAACAGATATTTATTCGCAAGTTAAACTTTGCCCTCTTTACTCTGACAAAATCTCCCTAACAATGAATTTCCCAAAACAATAGTAAAAAGAATCAATAGCGCTCTATCTTTCTATATACATATTTATATTGATATGTATATACATATTATAATAATAATACTTATAGCATATACTTTGAAACTAAACTTTCAACTGAAATTTAAAAAATAATTGTGTCAATGTTGAACATAAGTGAAATTGTGAGCTAGGACAACAGTGTTGAAGAATGAAAAGAAATGCACATAGTGGTCCATATCTCCAAGGTCGCTTCGATATATTATTTTCGCAAGGGTCTGTGTATGCTCCCTATCATTTTCAAAACACAGTATGATGCGTTTCCAGTTTCTATGTTACATTTTCTGAAGCAATGGTCCAGTGATTGTCGCAAGTGCAGCAATAATGCTTTCTTTAATTGCTTACTCGAGTCGTATGGCTTTTTTGAAACAAGTTCTTTCACACACCCTCGAACCATATATATATATATATATATATATATAGGAGCGACCTGGGACTTGTGGAACATCCCGGAGAAGGCTGAATCTTTTAGCAATGAAAGGTTTCAATTGAAAGTATAGGTTCATGCAGAGGAGTGTCTCTTAAATAAAAACTGCAGATTTTAGGAAAAAATATCCCCCGAGTTAAAATGAAAAGGAATATATTTACCCAGAATAAGAAAGATTTGTTTTTCAAGAAAAGATCAAAAGTTACGATATTCAACTTTTCTGGTTCCTTTTATGAGAAAAGGAACCAGAAAAGTTGAATATTGTATCGGACAAAGTTACAAATTTAAATGTGGTGTATCCTAACGATATCATCTTATAATGCGTAACTTAAGTAATTATATCCTGCTATAGGGGCATCCTACACGATACTTTGCAAAACCTACTAAATTTTAGGACGAACTTAGTTTGAAAGCAAAATCAAAATTTTGAAATAGAAAATAAAGAAACACTACTTAAATTTCTCCAAAAACATCTCAATGAATATGTTGCCGAGTACAAAAAAGTGGAAATTCAGCCTTTATCATTAATATTTCAAATGACATTACCTTTCTATAAAAAAAAAATTCATTTCTACTTTTTTCTTTGACCTAATTTTTCACCAAATGTAAACAAAACTAAAATAATTATTCCAAATAATTTCTTCTCCCACCCCCTCAATTTTCCATTTTAATAGAGCAGGTCGAGTTGAAAACATTGAGCCGTAATCGAAAACGAGGCTGGTCAAAATCTATGGAAAGCCATAATTGTTATTTTTAAGGTTTTCTTAACACAACCAAATGTATGCGAGTTGTGAGCCTTTTTTTAATTTGGAATTTTAAGTGAAAAGAAATGTTTAAGAAAAAACGACTGTTGAATTCATTTGGAAAATTTCATTTATTAAAAGAATTTCATTTTTTTTACAATTTTTTTTGTTTTTTGTTTGTTTGTTTTTTCAATTAAATGTCCTTTTTTAACTTTAACAGTTACAATTAAAAAAGAACTTGAAAAAGTTGTACGTTGCAATTAGTTCTTAAAATATAAGTATTTACTGAAGAAATTTCATTTAAAATACAAATATATATATTACGTAAATTTAAATTACCACGAATATTGAAAATTTCTGAAAAGGGAGATAACCACGTTTTTGTCAATTAATTTTGTCTATATAAAAAAACTATCATAAAAAATGTACAAAAATATACAAAACAATTAACCCTGCGAGTCGCAGAATTAAAGTTTAATCTTTTTTTCTTTTTCATAAGCGTCAAAAAATTGTTTAATAATGTTGAGTGTCCATTTTGGAGATTTTAATTGAAAATTTAAAAAATTTTTTTTTTTTAGAAAGAATGCCTGTTTTAGTGGTTTTCGTAAAAATAATGAAAACATTTTTTTTTATTAATCTGAATGATATAATGTTTTTAAAAATATTCAACGAATTTGAGACTTCAAAGCACAAAAGATAAAATAAATTAAACACATTAAATTTCGAATTTCAATCTACGATTTCGAAGAAACAGAGTTGTTTATTTTTTTTTTTGGGGGGGGGTTCTAAAATATTCAGTCTTTCCCCAAACAGAAAATATATAGTCTTATGTGTCGTTCTTAAAAAAAATAATGTGACTGAAGCTTGAGGGGTGGAAATCAAAATTTGGACAATCGCATATTTCTTTTTCGGGGGTTTTGATGTTGTGTTCTCTTTTTAATCCCAGCAGAAAAAAAAAGCAATAAACTGAATGAAGCCGCTTTTGCCGATCAATATGAAGGCTAGCTAAGATAAACCAGAAAAGATAATCGACATGTTGCTTAGGAAATAATCTGAGGTGAAAGGGTCGAATCCGCCCCCTTAAAAACTTAAAGGCACCCCGAGTCAGAAAAATAAAATAGGTACATGACTTCATTGTTTTTAATATTATAACTATCCTACTGTTCAAATAGACTTAGAAATAAATGGTTTGAATTGTTATATGTATCAACTGTCTATGTGATTCAGTTTTTCTTTGCTTCTAGCCAACCAATCTCGGCAAGTGAGGTACTAAATCATAGCACATCAGTGAAAAGGCAATTTTACACTTTTTATCAATGTTCACTTTTAAGGGTTTTTTAATTTGTAATTTTAGGGGGCTTGGGACCATTTTGGTCACTAATCTGAGTTCACTACCTAAGTACTAATACCAGCTGTGTTAATGTTCTGTAGTCACTAGGGAAGACTCGATTTTAAGACTAAAATAGGTAATAATATTCCCTCTGCACTCACTAGCCATCCAGCCGTAGTAATCTGGTTTCTTTATCAAATACACGTCCCCGTGGGGAGTCGAAGGCCTAGTTTTCATTGATGTTGTTTGATTTGATTCCATGTCAGTTGGCTCTTTTTTAGTATTCTAAAGACTTCAAAGACCCATCTTCGATTCAGTTGGGAAAAGGGAGCGCGTGTGGATTGAGCTTAGAAGAGAAAGCATTCAGAAAAGAATGAATCGATTGTGCATTTGATTTTTGGATGAGAAATGATTTGTATGGCGGACAGCGAAATGGCAAATGTCAGAGAAGAAGAAGAACAACAACAAGAAATAAGGAAGTGATGATAATGATGCTGCTGGTGGTGGTATGAAAAAAAATTTGAAATAGAAAGAAGAAGAAGAAGAAGAAGAAGAAGAAGAAAAAGAAGAAGAAGAAGAAGAAGAAGAAAAAGATGATCATGCTCATGAGGATGATCATGAAAAAATTCGAAATAAACAGGAGTAGATTATGATGATGATGATGATGATTACTGTTCAGAAGATTGACTTGTACTTCAACATTGATTGTACTTCAAAGTTGTGATGGGACGATTCATTGGAATCGTAATCGTTAATCGTGTATTTTGGGGGGGGAATCGGAATCGCATCGTTAAATAAATACCTTAGATTTACGATTCTTTCATTACGATTCTTTTGAATTTCTAAGTTAATCGTTAATCAGAATCCATAATCAACATTTTCCTGGAATCTGAATTGGTATCGGAATCGGACAAAATTTAGGAATCGTCCCAACACTAGTTTTTATATTTATAAACATTACCTGTTAATTAGTGCTATTTTGTATTAAACTTTAGAATTTATGCATTGTTAATTTTCAATTTTTATTTTTATCATATGTATAATTTAAGAAAATTTTTTTCTTTTCAGGCTGAGAGCAAATTCAAAAAAGCCAGTAAGTAAAGTTCTCTAAGATAATCTGTCTTGATTTTTTGGAATTAGTAAAGTTTGAGCATGAAATTACGAAGAAAGATAACTCACATGAATCTCTATGAAATCCTTTCGGCACATACAACACTGTTGTATTTAGGATTGGAGTTGGGTTATGCTTATGGTTGATTTTTGTAACAAATCATTAGTATTAATCATTAATATCTTGTTCAGCACACCAAAATCTACAAGAAAAATTTTCTTCTACTAGTACGATTTGACGCTGAAACTTTACCTTTACCAAAACGGTTAGCAGATTTTTGTTGAGCACACCAAAATCTACATGAAAGATCGATTTTCTTCTACTAGTACGATTTGACGCTGAAACTTAAACTTAGGTTTTATATACATGAACTATTGAAGTGAAGAGATCAGATCAACATTATTTTAGTTCATGTATATAAAACCTAAAATAATGTTGATCTAATCTCTTCACTTCAATAGTTCATGTATATAAAACCTAAAATAATGTTGATCTAATCTCTTCCCTTCAATAGTTCATGTATATAAAACCTAAAATAATGTTGATCTAATCTCTTCCCTTCAATAGTTCATGTATATAAAA
>JAYKTE010484402.1:0-10099 GCA_036873565.1 Xipholeptos notoides | reverse complement strand
CATAAGCATCTTCCTGTTTTGATATATAAGATTGATTTGACTATGCATTTAGTTTTTTTTTTTTTTTTTTTTTTTTGCTGAATAGAATTGTAATTTGATTTTCTACAGATCAGCTATTAAATTACACAGATGCAAATTATATGTTCAAAATTTAAATGAGTAATTCACTTTATTGTTATAAAATATGTTTAATGCAACAATTGTTTTGGTTCTTGTCATCTATCAACCAGATTAATAGATTACAGTGTAGGAATTTGTTGGGGGTTTTTTTTCAACAAAATGAGTAGAATATTATGAAAGTTATGATAAATGTTAAAATTGCATTTATTATAATGTAGTGGATATAAATTTATATAGATTCATAATTTTTAGAGCAATCAAAAACATTATTATGGCTCATTGTTTGTATAATATCGATGTTGACTTAATTCCAGATGAGAGTGATTTTTCATGCATATAAAAATGAATGCTGCTTGATGTCCCAAGAACATACTGTATTTAAAATTGTAAAGTAAGAGATCAAGTTGTAGTCAAACCCAATGTTTCCTTTTGTGTAAGGTACAACTTTTTAAATTATACTCAGGCATGTGTTTAATCTGATTCCTAATTATTTTCTAATTAATCTACAATAGAAAAATAAATTTTAATCAATATTTCCAACAATAAAAGGATTCTAAGAGTTTAATTAATGTATTAAATCAATATAAATAATCATGTATTTCTCTATTTCTATCCGTTTCATATATGTGTGTGTGTGTGTGTGAACGTGTGCAATATTTAGATTATGTTAATTAATTATAATAAGTAGAACTAGTTTTGACTGATATGCATGTGAACTCAAAACATAGATGTTGAGTGTGAAATGCTTTTATACCAATCTAATCAGAATGTTGTTAAAATTGCCTTGTGTATATTATTGTCACTTTCACAAACATGTCATAAAATTGCTTTTTGAATTTGTTCCTAATTTTAATCAAACATCTAACTGAGGAAGCCCTTTGAAGCTTTAAATAAATTAACAGGATTTTTGCTTTGGTAAAGCTCAAAGGGTTAAACAAATCTTTAAATGTTTTTTCTTCAAATCATTTTATCTGATGTTTGTCAAATAAAAATTAAGGAAGGGTATTATAATTTTGAAGGTAAGGTATTTAATTTGTCCACCCACCCAACCATTCAGGACAAATAAACATGAATATGAGGTATCTGGGTGGCATACATTCAAGTTAAAGAAATATAAAAAGGAAAAATAAATTAAAAAAAGGAGAATGAATTAAAGAATAAAGAAAATTTTTTCTTTAGCTAGAAAAATACTTATAGAAAAAAAGAAGTTTATTGTATTTGACTACAAATAACTATCTAATGATTAATGAATTTTATTCAATATATCCACTACTAGGGTCCATAGCTGTGTTATTATGAGGTTAAACTAAGTAAAAGGTTCTGATTAATAAGTCCTTCTTCAGACACCACTTTGAGTAGAGTAACTTTTAAAAGGCCTTTCATGAGGATGAATCTTCTGAAAAATACTTCATACATAATAGTCCAGTGGATTGAGATCTGGAAAGTTAGAGTTTGAGTTTGTATTTTACGGCATATCAACCTGTTTAGGTCATTTAATGCCTATAAAAATCGTTTTTGATAAACGTTATTTTTTGTCCACACTTAATTTTTTGAATAACACAGTATGCACTATTTAACCAATAGCTGGAGGGATAGTGGGGGTCCATACATTTTTCAGGGGTATTAGTCTGAATATGAACGCAAACGGAAGGACTGGTATTCAAACTCGCGCACTACGATTCCGAAGTCGGACTTCCTATCCACTCGGCCAAATCAACTCTTCCCTGGAAAGTTAGAGGCCAAATAGTGTAGGTAATGCTGTCACACTGATGGTTGGACATTGATTTATTACCTTATTAGAGAACTGTGGAAAGATTTTGTTCCAGCAGTAAATGACCAGAAAAATTAAAAAGGAACAAAATCAAGGAACCAAAACTAGAATTAGAATTTCTTCTGATAAATTGTATTTATTATTATGTTTATTATTATTATTATAACAGATTTTTTTGTTTCTCCTGTGCAACTAAGAACAAAACATCTTGCATTGTAACAATGTAGCAAGCAGAGACTAGGACACTGGTTGTAGCCTGATCCACCTTGGCTGGCCCAACCTGGGAAGAAGGAAAGATGTTTTTTTTAAGAACCAAAACCATCAATGAACCAGTGTAACATCACTGATGTGTTCTAAATTATTTATTTTTCAAACATAATTATGATGGAAAAGTTTTACATTTTTTTAGTGAGAAGTCTCTAAGATATAATGGCAAAGACTTTTACATTGAAATGGATTTGGGGATGAATGCTCTTGAGTTAAAGAATACAGTTCATAATTTTACCAAAAAACATCCAAAAATAGGAATAGCGGATATCAGCTGAAACATTGTTTATGCAACAATTAATATTAAGATAATAATTCAAATAATCATATTAAACACTGATAATCTTTCCATTACTCCAAATTACTGTTGGAATAAAGTTAATCTTGCTATAGATATCAATTTAAACAAAAACACACATATTCCAGTATTAAATGACTGTAAAGGTGAATTAGCAGTTGAATAAAGCAACCTGTTATAAAAATCATTTTCATCAAAATACAAAAAACTGCCTTTAGTTTTGTATGTTGAAGCAAAAGTTTTGCGACCTACACTTGAAACATTTGAATATTTATTAATTGACTGTGAGTAAAACTTTAGTCTTAAAGAAATGATTTTTTTGTCTTTAAAAGTTGAAGCTAGATTAGAATACTTGTTAAGAAAACACCTAGAATATTGTCATGGTTGTGTATTACTTTCATTTCACGATGTGACACTTAGGATGGAATAAATTAATAAACCAAAATTAAATTAAGAAACAAGTTTACTTTTTCCAACATTTTTCGAGAATATCTCACCTGCCGTCTTTCATTTTCAAGATAATTTTACGAGAAAACACATGCCTAAAAAAATATGGCATCAAATTTATTATTTTCTATCTTTTATAATTGTCAATTCTCTAAAATCCTAAGCTCCCTAATTCTTCTATCATTCTGCCAATGTAACTGTCTATAACCAAAAATGCATAAAAGAAATAAATGATGCTTATTAGCAGAATACCAGATCTACAGTGAAACATTCTAAATTCATTCTTATCATTTGGAAATTTCTTTAGTATGAACATTGTGAACTCAGTAAATTATAATTTTTTCAAATATCCTTCAAATTTGATTAAAATTAATAGTCATGTATTTCCATAGAATATAGAAGATTGTCCCAAACATTTCAATGTCCAGTAATATTTTGAATATGTTTCATTTTTAAAATTAATGACTATTGATAAAAATGACTAATCAAATTGTTTTTTACAAATGAATTTATCAACAAAAATCTATACTAAATCAAAACCTTCATAGAAACAATAATACAACATAAAAATGAATCGATTAAATATTAGTCTGAAGATTTTACTAACTAACTAGCAGGGTTTGCTTTTGCCATTTCAGAGTATAAATTGAGGATTTTGAATCTGATATAAGCATCATTTATCATTAAGCTACTGCTAAAGCATTGTATGAGAAAATAATTTCCAAAATATTTAAATAAGTACAATATAACTTCACTTCAATGGGCTATAAAATCAGTTTTTTAATAAAGTCCCTTTTCCTAACTGAAAATATAGCTGGATTTTTTAATATTTCATAGAGAAATCGGCTATGTTCAGTTGATAGAATAACCATCTGCATAACATTGTTTTGAATAAAGAACTTATCTATTCTTGTCGTTTTGTATAGAAAAGATGCAGTTTTTTCATAAACTCTGTCATGCTCTATGAGTTAACAGACTAATCATTAGTATTGTTTTAAAAGAAGATTTTCTCAGTTACTTACTTCATTGGAGTTACAAGAGATAAAGTCAAAAAGACATCTTATCAAATTCTGTTTTATCTAAGAAAGTTATTTCTTGAATGTTTAATAAATGGGAATTCCCATATTTAATAATTCTTCTAAATGAGGGTCCTATCCATTAAAATTCTTCCAAATTTGTTCAACTTTTAAAAAAATGTTTCAATATTAAATATTGCAGATGATTGATCAACTTGGATTAAAAAATATAAACTAGGTGTCAAATTAAAATTTCAAAGATGTTTTTTTTCACAACTGAAAATTTTCAGCAAGACAAATTCTTTAGTTAATCGCAAACTATCATTTCAAATAACTTTATTTTAATAATATAAACCTCGAAAAGCAATACAATATCATTCACAAATAGAAAAAAAAGAATAAGGAAGATTTTTGAACTCATTGCACATATTAGGTTATTTCCAATAATATCTTACTAAAGATGAAGGAATTTTCACAACTAGAAATTTCAACCAAATTTTAAAAAATTATAAAGTTTTTTTATTTACAAACTTTGAACTAAAACGCTAATATGGGATTGGAGATTATTGGGTTACATGGTTAGGGTTACAGATAATAAAAAATTAAAAGAAAAAAAAAGAATCTACTTTCAATGCTTGATGAAAAAGCAGGATAGGTTCATGGGCTTCTACAAAAAAAAAATCATTAATGAGTTTGGGTGGCACTCAATTTTTTTCTTATCATGATCCAACCCTTTAAAATCAAGATATTAACTGCAGCAAATGTATGGGTTTCGGACAGACCCTATCTAATTTTTTTCATAGTGAATCTTATTCTAGAAATAAAAATAATTCATTTGAATAAAGTATTTCTAGACAGTAAATATGTTTTCTGGCCACAAAGATAACTACTTGTTTTGCACAGGACTAAACCAACCTAAAACATTTTAAATAAAAATTCAAAAAAATAGGAGGCATTACTTTTGGAATGATTCTTGTGCAATAAAACATATTCTTTTTCAGTTCTTTAAATGTTATTCTTGTATATTGCAATGGAATTTTTTTTCACTATGAGGAATAAATTAATGAGATTTTTCAAAAATAAAGTTAAATCCAAGTTCTGTCCAAATTTTTTTAAGCATAGAAAAGCACCAAATCTTCATATGAAGACACAGAATAATCTTTAATTAACTACAGATATAGGTAATAAAACCTATAGGATTTTAATTTGTTTTCATTTTTTCTTATTGTTTATTATAATGTTTCATTTCATGGGAGATCATAGTAGATTTATTGAAATGTTATTCTTAAATCATTTTGAATTTGTAATTCTATCTTTAACTATCCTTTTTATTTTTGTAAATTTTTTGGCTTCAACAAACTATCATTTTTAAGTAAATAAAATAGTTTATTGAACTAATATTGGTTGTTTTAGTTTTGTATTACAAAAACTTTGTAGTCATTCAGAATTTAAAAAAAAATAATTCTAAGCTGAACAAATGGTTTTATAGTTTTTCATTGTAATGTTATCAATGTTTAGCTATAAAAAATATTTGAAAATTGTGATGACAAATTTAAAGGTGCATTTTCACATAGTTTTAATCAAATATTTTCAATTGTACTATGTTTAGGCATCACAATCTAAGAACACTTTCTACATGGTAGCATAGTATGTACGTGTATTCACAGCAGGAAAAACATAATAAAAGGAATTAATGTGAAAAAAAAATAATGAATACGTGAGACAGAACTGACATAGAATATATTTTTGATTTTCAAAAGAAGGAATAGAATGCTAAGATACATACAAAAAGAACTGAAGGAAACAAAAAAGGGAGAATCCTTTTTAATATAGAAAAGATAGTTTTCAAAAAAGGTTTTTATGTAAAGAAGAAGCCAACAAAGATTTGTTATTTCTTTCATTCTGAATATGAGCATTATTTAGAGTTGAACAAGTTTTCGCCTATGAAAGAGATTTTTCAAATTCATACCAGTAGATAGGTTCACATAGGAACTGCTGAGTTGCTTTCTTTTTAAATAATCTAGTCTGTTTCTATCATGTTATAGTCTATGATAGGCAAACAGTAGACCGTATTGGTTTCTTTGTTTACAGAAATAATTAATGAATTAATTGAGTATGTATGTCGTGTAAGGGAAGATTTTGAATAATGAAAATTAGTTTGTGTATTAATTTCTTGCAGACTATTGTCCTCATCTTTGTAGTTGTTGTTTTACTATGTTTTGGCCAGCTTATCCACTGGCCTTCATCAGGTGATTAAAGGTGACACTGAATAGAAACTCTGAGTCCTGTAGGTGTATCCCCTGTAATTACTGCCTTCTATAGTTGTAGGAATTGGTGGTGAGCATTGTCTAAAGATAGTAGTTTCAATTTCTACCCAAGCAGGCCAGAGGTTTAGTAGGTCAAAACGTGGTGCAACAGATAACAACTATGGAAGGCAGTAATTACAGGGGATATGGTCACAAGACTGAGAGCCATTATTTGATCTAGTCTCTAGTATTGCATGTAACAGAACAAAAATACAATACATTTTTTTCAATATACCTTTTACAATCAAGGAGCAACAAAATCATACTTCAGGAGAAAAGGTATTTAATTCCATTTACAGTAATTGATTGAGGTTCTCAGAAGATCCAAGATCAATGATTGAAATTTAGAAGAATGAGTGAAGAATTGGAAAATTATTCAAGTAATTTGTGTTTTAAAATTATTTTTTAAACATTTGAAATTGAATCTTTTTTACAAAAAATACCTTCATTTGATTTCTTTTAAAACTTAGATGAAAATTAAGATGGATACTTAGCTGAAAGACACATCAAAATTTGACTTACCTGAAAATATAGAAAGAAAATATTGAATATTAAAAAAATTAAAAACACCTGAGAAACATTTCTAACTTTTAAGAATTATAAATACTTCTTAATTTAGCTTATAGATTGTCTTAATAATTTTAAAAATCATTTGAAAATCTAATGAAACATATATTCAGGTTTTAAATGAATAGTTAAAAGCAAATCAAAAATATCAAAACTGTTACCAAAATAATAGTATTAATGCACGAAGAATAAATATCATAATGTTTAGTTTTAAATCAAACTCTATTGTAGATATTAAATACGGTCGAGTCACGTTGGACACACTGGTTCCCGTCAGATCACAGGAGTTAAACAGCATTCAGCCTGGTCAGTACTTCGATGGGGGACTATTTATGAATACATGGTACCGTATATTGTGCCGGGATGTGGAAATACCCAGGTTAGTCTGGGGGCATGATTAAAACACTGAGTAGTTGCACCCTTACTGTTTGGTAAGACAGGCATCTAGGAGAAGGAAAACTCTGAAATAAAATCAAGGCCTTCCCTTAACTGGGATATACATGCAGCTGGGGACCGCTTGTGAATTTCATATTCCCAGGAAACTCGCCAATGAACTCGTGTATGGGTTCAATGGTTGTGCCGGCTCAGTCTTCAAAGGTCAGTATGCCTACACACATACACTATTGTAGATATTCACTAATTTACATTGTTTTAGTTCATTTCTGTGATTCTTTTAAGGAGCAAGCCAAAAAAAAACAAAGAATATTCCCAAGTCAGAAGGGCTACTATTATCCATATATTAAACTCCCTGTAAGATTTTTTGAGAAAAATAGAGAAATATCTGATAATTTTATCGATATGAATTCATGTCATGATAGCAAGGAAACATTTGAAAAGATTTTTGGATATATTAATGACCCACTTGATTTTGATAGTTCTTATTTTATTGTCATGGTAAATGTATGTCAATAACAATTGATGACACATATTTCACATAATAGTACAATTATTAAAACAAAACTAAAAGAAAAGACAATTGATTAATAAAGTTCATAAATACATTCCTCCAAAACAAGTATAATATGAGAGCAGAACATGAAAAGTATTTAGATAAACAATGTGGACTGTAGATGAATAGTTGCTGTCAAAATGAAATAAATAGTGATTCTATGCTTACCTTTTTTCCTGCAACAATTATACATGTTCAAACAAACTGATGACACATTAATATTCTTGGAAAATTCATATTAACTTTTTGATTTTTATTGTACATTTTAAAATTAGGTTACCATTATTAGAAAATAGGATAACTATACAAATAATTAGTATGTGTCAATATAATCAAATGTAAATATCTATTTGCTCCACAAAAATAGTAGTCTACTATAAAGAAAATGATGGTTGAATTCAAAGGGTTAGAGAAGAACAAGATTAATGCTACTAGGCTATCATTCATCATCTTTATTGAAATCATTATTCTAATATAACATTGTTCAGTTCATTCATTTGTTTTTTCATTCAGTGAGGGAAATTAAGTATATTTTACTGGAAATTCTTATCAGAATATAAAATCATAAAATGGCTGCCATTTTCAAAGGTATTTGAAGAAAAAAAGCTGAGAACAGCTAGTGCAAGATATTCCATGAAAGGATACAGAGTGGGGTTAAAATAGAAAAATCAAATTTCTTATGAAAAATATTTCTGATTTATTCATCATAACTGTCTCTAGGCAATTCAGATATCCATATTAGGTTGATATAAAGAGTTTTTAGTTCAAGGATTCAAAAAAATTTTACAATATAATAAAATGAATGAAAAAATTAAAACTTAAAAATATTACTATAATTCTGATAAGTTAGTAGTTGATTTATTTATTTTTCTTTCCAAGAACAAGAACAGCTTAGTTATTTTATGCAATATATGTGTTAATATTAGATATTCATCAATATACTTATAAAACTGTTAGCCATCATTTTTTGCTCGTGTGCACACAATCTAACACAACTTCAATCAAATTATGTTATGATTAAACACAAAACCATCCCAAACCCCAGGTGAGGTTTGAATCTGTAGACCACGTTGTGCAAAACAAGCACTTTAACGGCTTGCCAACAACACAGTAATGGGAATTTTTACGTTTTTTCTAGTAATCGTAAGGGCTGTTCCTTCAAGAAGCTGGTTTTTTTAATTATCGATAATAATGAGTATTCCAAGACAAAACCTACACTTTAAGTATAAGTTTCCATTTTTAATATTTAATTGAAAACTACTTGGTTAACCTACAGAATATAATCAAATGGGAGTTATCTTTTAACAATTTTAAAGACATCAAGTTTTGGCCTTCCCAAATTTCAATGGAAATATTCAGAATTGAGTAAATTATATTAATACTATAAAAACAGACTGATATTTGGGAAACAAGCATTATTTTCCTTCCTTTTTAAATAGTTTAAATTTTATTTAAAACAAAGAAGAAAAAAGCCTTCATTGGTGAGTGGGTACATCTATGTAAGAGATAAAATATACTGACACAAATACTCAAGATAATTTGATTTCAGAATGTAAATACTTATAGCAGTGTATCTTACAAACCTTAGTAAAAGGTTGCAAACAGACAAAGGCTAAAACTTTAGATTAAGCTACAGATAATTATTCATAGTAGCTTTCCATTTTGTATATTTCTTTATTTGAAAACTTGAGATTATATTTTTTATACCATTATCTTAAATGTGTTTTTAAAGGTCTAGAAAAAATAACCCAAGTTCAACTGATAATGCATTAGAATTGTAAATCTAACATTATTATTTCAGATTGGTTAGAGCTTAATCACCACCAATACATCTGTATGCAATACAATTTACTAACAAATGTATGAAAAAAAAGAGGAATAACGATAATAAAACTAAAGAACAAGAAGAGAGGATCATAATTAAATTTATGATGGAAGGATTTCATTAGTCTTGAAAATCATAGTAAACTGCTTGTTATATTCTGTTATGTTTTTGAGACTGGCGGAAACAGTGGCGAGGTTGTTGCAGATCTTTACTCTTTGTGGAATGCCACACTATATTCATTCTGACCAAGGGACCTCCTTCATGTCTAAGGACCTTAAAGAGTACCTTTCACAAAAGGGGGTCGCGACCAGTCGCACGACCCCATACCACCCCACGGGCAACTCTCAAGTTGAAAGATATAATGGCATAGTTTGGAAATCTGTGAAATTAGCTCTCAGGTCCCGTAACTTGCCTGATAGTCACTGGGACCTGGTTCTTCCAGATGTGCTGCACTCTTTAAGATCACTCTTATGTACCCCTACCAACACCACACCACATGAAAGGTTCTTTACGTTTCAACGGCGTTCAACTCA
>JAYKTE010484291.1:0-10099 GCA_036873565.1 Xipholeptos notoides | reverse complement strand
GAGAAAATGTTGCCTTTATCTATAGTTAAAGTACCCAATAACATTGATAGAGCGTGTGTAGTAGACACGGAGTCGACAGCCTTTGGTGACAGTGAAGTTTTCGCCTGTGCTTACATCAGACCAAAAGTTTGCCGATACATGTGTATTTTGGGTCTGTCCAAATTTATATGGGCAGAAGTCCAAGTATGTTTACTGTATTGCAAAGTGAAGTGCTCAATATCAATGAATAAATAGAGCAGTTATATATTTACATAATTTTTCTTTATCCCTTGTTCTTTTACCCTTTTGTTGTCTCTTCTGATTATTTCTTTAACCCTGTTCATTATGATATATATTTAGTTGAGCACGAATCCAAGTTTGGCACAAGGCCATTTGTATGTACCCATTATATCCCAGGCTTTTGTAATCAGTGTTACCCTTCACCTAGATGAATTACTCTTCCAAGTTTACGAGCCTCATCTGCCCGAGACAGTTGAAAGTGAATGCAATGGCTTTGACTGGGATTTGAACTAGTGTAATATGATTCCAGAGACCAAGCTTTTACTACTGCTCCAACCTCGCTGCTCCTGTTCATTATCTCTTCTTGTAATCACTTCTGTCTCTACCTATTCTTTATCTCTTCTCTTTATCTCCTCTTCATTCATTCTTTCTTTTTCTCTTCTCCTTATCCTTTGATTTTCCAACCTATCTCTATCCATTCAGAATTTGTGTTCTTCTACCCTGTTCATTATCTCTTCTTTTTCACCTATTCTTTTTCTACTTCTTTATGTCTTCTTATCTCTCTTTCATTTACACTTTCCCTTTCACTCCTCTTTCTCCCTTCCTCTAATCACTCTCTTTCTTTCTTTCTTTTTTTTATAACTCCTCTGTTTCAGTTCCATTTTTTCCTTATCTTTTCTAATCTTGTCTAATCCATATCCTTCGTCACTCGATAAATCATTCCTATCATCTTTCTTTCCAGTTTCCAGATTAGTTTTAGCATCTTTCTTTAAAAAAAAAAAAGCTAAGTCGAAATAAAGCTGGGTAGAGAACTTCTCTCCTGAAACAAAAAAAATGATAATAATGTCTTATTTGAAAGTATTCAAAGTATTTTACTTTATTTTTGTTTTAAGCTACGAATCGCCTCGATCCTTCTTCAGATACATCCGTAATGAAATGTTATATGTTAAAGATATAAATGTCCACATGGAAGCGTATGACTCAACATAGATTTTGTATTTTGTAGGTACTTATTTTCTAAACTGCTTTAAAGATAGTGCGAAACATAGATCTATATAGAAATAGTTTCGAAATCAAATAAGAAATTCATTAACATTTAAGCCGCATTGTCACTTTTAGTGGCCTCTAAAAGCGTAAAATTTTGAGAAAATCTTTTTCTGTAACTTTTCCAAAGCGAAATTTCTTAGTGTTAATTAATTCGATATTTCAATCTTAATCTACAAATTGAATGACGTACAATCCTATGCGTTTTACCAGCTTTCTAGCTTACTAGCTAAGCGTGTTAATTGTTTGTTTGTGTTTTACAACATATCAACCATTTACGTCATTTAAAAGTGTCTTAACTCTAGACAAATACTAATAATACTAATAACATCTAATTAATATATTATTTGTTATAACAATAGAATAAATTGAGGTTGTATTTCTTTGATTATCGATATAATAGAGAACTATTGCTCGGTTTTGCTCGGGCACTTAAAAAAAATCAAATAAATTATTTCACCATTATTTTCAATGAAATTCTATTCGTCAAATGAAAAAAGTATTTTAAGTTGAATATAATTAGATCCTTGAATGTAGTTCTATGAAAATAAATAGTTTAAGGGCTATTCGGAATTTTGAAGGTTAGCGGATTATCAACGGCCAACGGGGTGGGGGTGGGGCAAATCTTACAACCACTCCAGGTGAGAAAAACATTTGCTACGCCACTGCATCAATCAGATCACCGTTTCTTCCATGAAATCGTATTTCCTTTTGAATTTGAAATTAGGAATAACTAAATAATGAGATTTATCGTAACTTACTTTATTTTTCTCCAATATTTTACTTCAACGTTGAAAGTCTTCGTGTTTACTAGTTCTGATGATAATGAACATTAACTGAAACATTTAAATGTTAATACAATCAAAACATTAGTTAAATATATTACTATTACAGACATATTCCCGCGTAAACACAAAATCTTAATACAAATAAATACTAGAATATAGTAGTGTAATAAACACGCAGGTATAAATACCATCGTATGCACACTCTGTCTAACAATGTATAGATGTGTATATAAAATTAAAAAGAATACGATTTGAATAATACGAGGATTGTTCCAAAAGTAGTGCCTCCTACTTTTTTTTATTCCTCCAGAATCGATCAAAAGGGATTACAAATTGCATTGTTATGATGACTGAACTTATGCACTCATGAGCTACAAGCTTCATGTCTCTGTTGCAGATATTGACGGTGTGGGACTCTAATAATGCAACCGCTATCATCGACGTGCATCAGAGGCAGAGGTGTGTCATTAAATTCCTGCATGCAGAAAACATTAAAGTGATCAACATTCACAGGCGTTTATCGAACGTTTACGAAGCCGATGCAGTTGATTTCAGTACAGTTAGGAGATGGGTTCGTCGATGACAGAGCGCTGACCGAGATGTAAGTGACAAAGTACGCCCTGACGCAAAAATGACTGGCAATAAGTGCATCGAGAATGGCGGCGAATATGTAGAAAAATAAATTCTGAATCACAAAAGGTCGCTCATTTTAATAGTACCACTTCCATCTTTGTAACTCTTCAAATAACTTTTAAAAATAGGTGGCATTACTTTTGGAACAACCGTCGTACATATAGACATCGAAAACACAGATTACAGAATATACACATATAAGTGCATATGGATGCAGACATACACACACACATACACACAACGATACACACACAAGCTTTTACGCACATACACGGACATTTTTTCTCCTTTTCGACTAATTGCCTCTCTCTTCTACGCACATGCGTTTACAGAACACACATATACACACACAGAAAAAAAAACAGGCACAAATTCCCTAGTGTATAAGGTGAGACTTCGTCACCATGTGCGCACCCCTGTCTTCTCACGCTTCTCTCTTCAGATACGAAGGAATCGAGGAGCTAGTGACGGTAGAGAGAGGTAGAGAGAGAGAGAAAGAGATGGAGAGAGAGAGAGAGAGAGAGAGAGAGACAGTGATAGATAGAGAGAGAAAGAAAGGAAATAGATTGAAGATTTAATATGGGAGTGAGTGAGAGAGAGAGAGAGAGAGAGAGGGAGAGAGTGGAAGGAAGGAGGGAGTAGTGGCAGTGAGTGTTGGAGGGAGTGGTGGTGATGGTGGTGGTGATGGTGGTGGTGATGATGGTGATGGTGGTGATGGTGGTAGGCGGGGTTAGGAACGAAACGTTTACGCAGACAGCGGAAATTAGATGCAAGCTAATTAAGTCCCCGACTCACGCTAACGAGCCTGGTGGTGGTGGTGGTGGTGGTGGTGGTGGCGGTGTTGGTTTGGGGTGGGGGGTTGAAGAGAGACTGGAGGAAGGGGAGAAGGTTGGGTAGGGTGAGGGCGAGGGATGGAGCATGGGTTTTCTACGGGATGAGGGTAAAGAGAAGGTACGAATTAGTGGTGGCGAGGCCGGTGCTCTGTGCGGTGCGGTGCTGTTGTTGTTATTGGTGGTGGAGGGTATGGTAAGGGGATAGTGGGTTGTGGCGGTGTTGGTGGTGGTGGTGGTGGAATGGCGGCGGTTGTGTGTGTGTTAGTGAGGGGGTTGGGGTGGAGAGGTAGTGGCTCCACTCCACTATCGATTAATTATCTTTCAGCTGTAGGTGGTGGAAGAGAAGATCTTCTGTGTTTGTTGTTGAATTTATTGCGTTTTCTTTCTTTCTCCCTCCCTTTCTCTTTCTCTCTTTCTTTCTCTTTCTTTCTCTCTCTCTCTCTCTCTCTCGTTTTCTCGCTCTCCCTCTCTCTCTCTCTTTCTCTCTCTATCTATCTATCTATCTATCTATCTATCTTTTTTTTTCCTTTTGGTGTCGTTCTTTTTTAATTCTTTTTCAAAATTTTCTTTTTTCATTATGACTTTCTGTTCTTATTCCTCCTCAAAGTAGAAAGAGAGAGAATGGGGAGCCTACTTCCTTTCTTTTTTAAATACTGCTACTATCACTATCTACCTTATAACAACAACAACTAATGATGATAATAATAATAATAATAATATAATGATAATAATAATAATAATAATAATAATGATAATAATAATAATAATAATTATAAAAAAATAATAATAATAACTAGCAGAACCCGTGGAAATTCCATGATACTTGAACATTTTTTTTTTACATTCAGCAGCAAGAACCTCCTGATAACATAAGCAAGTAGTTAGAATGAGGTTGTCCTTCAATAGAAAATATATGGAATATATTTCAGAGAAGACTGCGAAAAATGAACTTAAAGTGATGTAGATATTATTACAAGAAATAGAACTACAGTGAAACATCACTTTTTTCCCCAAAGATTTTAATTTAGAAAAATTATAACGTCAGCCATTAGGCTAAATTGTTGTTGTCTATTCTTAACTACGTAAAAAACTATTAATCCCCATTATTTCTTAACGACATTTGGTTTCACCAGAAAGATAAGACCCTAAATTTTATAGAAGATAATGAGTGTCTACAAAGGGAGGTAATTCGTTTCTCTCTCTTTACTGCATAAGATGATGCTGTTTTTTTGTGACACCGGATAAGCAGATTATTATAGAGATACTAATATAAATAATAACTAGCAGAACCTATGGAAATTCCGCAGTAGTCGAAATATCAGTAAGTAAGTTTAACATTCTTAGATTTAAACAAATCCTGAGAAATAGTTCAAAACTGTAAATTAATTGCCTAGAAATTTTTCATCATAATAAAAAAACTTACTGCGTCCTCTCAACATGAGTCTTTTTAAAGATAAAATGGCTAATTTGAAACCGTAAACTCTTTTGAAAACAAAATGGTTTTAATGATTTTTAGAAATTAAAGAGTTATTTTAAAGGAAGGTAAGATCGTGGCTTTTGATGTAAGTGTGACCCACCAAATAACGAACACACACGCAATCCTATTGATATATAGGTAATAATAATAATCTGCTGCTACGAATACTAATATTTTTTCTCTTTGCTCTAGCATCTCTCTAACCTTCTCTTTTATGCCTGGTGACTTTATAGTAGTTTCTCTTCTAAGTGAAGGTTCCATTTGGGTGTAATAGGAAGACAATAACGCCTGAAGTGCGTTGTTGTTTATATCTAGTTTATTCCATTGTTTTGTTTTGGGTTCTGTCACAGAAAAAATACTGCTTCACACGGATAGGAAGTTAGAATTGGCAATAGTTTTAAGTGGTCCATGGTCATGATCACAGAGTATTCTGTCATAGCTTTAATCCAGAGGTCCAGCAGAGTTGTTGTTTGCAAAAATGAGAACCAGAAATTACAGCAGTATTTCGGATTGAAGGTTAAATATTTCTTGTGCACTCAGTATGAATTCATCGAAAGGGGCTACTCGTCTAAGTTACCAGCACTATGTCAAATTAAAGGTTAAATAATTCTTGCGCACCCGGTACCAATCCATTCACGGACCGATTTTAGTCCACAACTTGTGGGTTAGCAGCCCCTGGTCTGAGTTACTAGCAGTATGTCAAATTAAAAGCTGTATATTTATTGCGCTCCTTGCACTAATTGACACATGGACTGATCCCCGCCCACGACGTAGGGGCTAGAGACCACTGGTCTAAGACACGATTAGCAGTATGATAGGTTAAAGGTTAAATATTTCTTGGGTGTCCCGGCACCAACTGATCCACGGACTGATTCCGGTCCGTGGACCAGGGCTTGGAAATAACTGATATAAAAAAATTAGATTTCTAATTTAATGTATATACACACAAAAAAATTAAACTCCAATAAAACGATTAATGCATTTAAAACAACGGATTGCCGTCCTGGTAAAACACACACTAAACAAGAAATAAATCGACTAAAATATCTACAACCCAATCATGAAATACTGTAGATATTGAAGAGACTAAGTAAAAAATGCAAGTGTTTTAGGGTGGCGTAAACAATTGAAGAAACTAGACGATGGCTGATAATAATAATAGTTGTACAGCCATTTTAGGTAGCAAAGGTTCTTTTTTTTAATTATATCAAAATAAAAATATCTTTATAAAACAATGTTTCAATTGTAAATATCAGTTTGCAGCGTCTAATTATCCAACGCCAAAGATATATCAATAGTCAAGTCACACAATGATTTAATATTTGTATCATATCCAGAAAAATATGCTGTTTGAGAATGTTTGTTTGTTTGTTTTTTTGCTTGTTTTGTTTTACAGAAAATCAACCATCTGAGAATATAATAATTTGGTTTACTCATATTTTGGACTGTTGTGCTCATGTTTATTATTGCTACTTTTACAACGTTTCAGCCGATGAACCCTTTGGGTTTTTTCAGGGGATTGAACTTGAAAACCTTCTTGTCACAATTGCTAGTCTTCATAGAGGTTCAAACTTAACCCTTTATTCAATCTACGGGTATAGATTGCTTAAGGGTGTTAAGTATTGTAAATATATTCTTAGTAATTACTGCCTTGGAGTCATGGTTAACAGAATGAGAGGAGTCCACCCCTTGGTGTTGGTAGAAAAATTAATGTTCTTCCCACCTCTAATTTCGAAAGAAAGGCTTATACTGTGACTGTAGTTTATCATTATAGCTGACCCGTGTAAAAATCTAATAAAATTATAATAATGACAACTAGCAGAACCCGTGGAAATTCCACAGCAATTGAAATTATTTTAAACATACATCGGCAAAAATCTTCTGGCCAAATAAGCAAACAATTCGAAAAAGGTTGTTCATCAAAAGAAAATTCAGTGGAATATATTTCTGATCAGACAGTGAATAGAAAAAACACAAAAAATCTTGAACTGCTGTAGATATTATTACAAGAATAGAACTACAATGAAGCATCACTTTTTTTCGCAAAGATTTTAATTCAGAAAAATTTAGCGTCCGTCGTTCCCGAAAATTGTTGTTGTCGTTTTTTAACTGCGTAAAGAAAACTATTAAAATCTATTATTTCTTAACAACTTTTGGTTTTACAAGAAAGATAAAACCAAAAATTTTATAGAAGATAATGAGTGTCTATAAAGGGAGGCAATTCGTTTCTCTCTAATTACTGCATAAGATGATGATGTCTTTGTTGTGACATCGCCCAAGCACTGTAGTATATAGATATTGAAAAAAGAAAAAGAAATTGTACAAAAATGCTATTCTTTCAGCCTCGTTCGAATACCAAATATGCTTAGCTATAATCTGAACACAGATGTTAGAGACATTTAGTCAGACGACGTAAATGATATTTTTCATAACAAAATTAGAAAAGATTGACAGTGACTAACGAATGTTACTGACGAACGTGGTGCTCATGTATATGATATTTACTTGGTCGAGCACTAACCCAAGTTTGGCACAAGGCGATTTTATGTGCTCATCCCTGGGCTTTTGTAATCAGTGTTACCCTTCACCTAGATGAGCTACTCTCCCGAGTTAACGAGCCTCATCTGCCTGAGACAGATGAATAATAATAATAATAATAATAATAATAATAATAATAATAATAATAATAATAGTAATAATAATAATAATAACTCATGAAGATAGCTGACATAATCAGGAAAGTAACTTAGAAAACAAGAAAAATCGAATTAAAAATATTTAAAGGGAAAATTAAAATTCTTTTTAATGAAACTTGTCGGAATATACGAAAAGAAATGAATAAAGTAATTGCTTGTTTAATTTTTACTGCATATCAACCTTTTCAGGTCATACTGATAGTAACCATTTTGATGAACATTCTTTTGTCCACGCGTATTTTTTTTTATTTAACATAGTATACTAAAGGGTATTTGTCCACATGTGCACATAAACGGAACAAATGGGATCCTAACTAGCGTATTACGATTCTGAGGTCCGGCTGCCTATTCACTTCCCAAGTGGACCCCCCCATTGAATTAATTAATGGATGGTTTTAAAAGCTGCACGCCGGAATTCTTCAAACAGAACGGAAATCTTCACAACCTCAATCAGGATAATTGAGGAAAAACGTCAAAACGTCAAAACGTCGACGCAAATAATTAGAAAACGCACAAATGCAATAATAGAAAACTTAAAAGATATCAAGAAAATATCGAATTCCAAGAGAAAAGATTTGTGAAACTACAGGAAAATTTGACGAAAATAAATGAAAAAAAAAAAAAAATAGGCAATTATAAAAATGTCCCCTCAAGTCTTTATGGAAGGTCCACTTGGGAGAATAGATACGCAGTCGAACTTCGGAATCGTAATACTCGAGTTCAAATTCCAGTCGTTCCGTCAAAAAAAAATCATTGAGGACCCGCAGCGTCCACTGCGTGGGGGGGGGGGGTACGTTTGTCAATAGAATGTCAAAAACAGCGCACTTTACTAAAATAATTTCTGGAATTTTCTTTAAAAAAAATCTTGGAATGACAACAAACAGATAAAAATGAGTACAAAAGGAGCATCAAAGCCACCATGAGGAAGGACTGTGTTCGATATATCTAAGGAATTACTAGTTACTTTTGAGTATGAGTTGGCATATCAAACGACCACACGTTATGTTATAATGACAGATTGCGAGCCGGACGAGGGCAATTGAAGAAAAATTAAGGATAATTACATATGCAGATCCATGTCAACCTAAATATTTAAAACTACAATTAAAATAAATATTGAGAAAAAAAAAAGAAAATCAGAAATTAGAAACACTTAAGGAACGTCAAAATACTTCAAAGTGAAAAAAAATCAACCGAAGTTAAGTATATGAAATTATTACGTTCGAGAATAGGAGATGTTTTAAATATGAGAAGATGGCACATTGAAAGATTCCAGCAACTTACATCGGGTATATAGTAGGGGTAAGCGATGGGTTGATGATGGAATGGAATAGAAAGCCGACTGTCACAATATTGACCCTTGTCTGTTGCCGGTCAAATCGGTTTTCAGTTATTCTTTTATTTCTATTTTTTTTCTATGCAGAAATGGCAGTGATAGGGTTTTGATACGTTTTTGCGATCATACTATTCAAATTCAGTTGGGTGAATCAGAGAAAGATTACACAGCAGGTCATTTGTTGAATTCGAAAGCCTCTCCTACCATGTTAAAAATAGAATCATTGGTATCCAGTGACAATATGCTTTTATTAAAGAATATTCTTGTCACTGTCCTACTCGTTACTTGACTATTTTGCGATTTTACAATTTCTTTTAATTCTGTAGTTATTACTAAAAGTAACTACAAAATCAAAAGAAATGGTCAAATCGCAAAATAGTCAAGTCTGCGACAAGGATATTCTTCAATAAAAGAATATTGTCACAGCCCTAGCAATCAGGCTTGCAGGCTGGTCAAAATTCCTTCGCAGGCCGGATTCGGCACGCGAATCATAGGTTGCAAACCTTTATTTTTATTTAAAGATATGTTTTAAAGCAATATTTGACAAATTCATAACACAAATAAAAAATAAATTATGAACCAGAAAAATAATAGAATATACAAAATCCTTTCGATAGGTAACAGTATATAGTCATATTTATAGCAAAAGGTCATACTAGTAGCATTGACGTGGAAGATACTGAAAGATTTCTATGCCCAGACATCCAGGGATGTGCAGAATGGAGACTCTTTTGCAAAGCTTTGTATACTAGTATGGTAAGAGTAAAGATATTGAAAATGCGGTAAAAACTTGTAAAAGCTAAAGATCAATAGCAAAAGCGACCACATAAAACCCAGCTCATGACCTAAGACAGACAAACCTTGGTTTCGTTTTTTTATTGACTATGATGGCTTTTGTTATAGTAGACAGCTTCACTAGATGGCCAATGGCTTTCTACTGCTCCGAATAGTGAGTAATAATAAACTTTTGCAAGAATTATTTGTTAGATTCGGTGTACCTGAAACCTGTATCAGAAAATGGCACTCAGTATTCTTCGAAGTAATTAAATTAAAAAAAAAAAAGATACTTGACA
>JAYKTE010484180.1:0-10102 GCA_036873565.1 Xipholeptos notoides | reverse complement strand
ATTTGTCAATCTACACGAAACGAAATTCAAAATTTCCCTTCCATTTTTTAAAACACCCAAAGTGCCAAAGGGATACGGCATAAATACCGAATGAACGTTATTGGAATTGTTGTTTTTTTTGCATTTATTCAACAGTTGGAGTGCGAGTAATGAGTGCGCTTGCGCTGTGTCTGTGTGGTGACCGAGTGACCGACCGATGTGTGTGTGTGTGTGTGTGTGTGCGGTGCGGCGGCGGCGCCGCCGCCGGCCTTGTTAAGGTTGCTTTCGATGATGCTCCTTTTGTGCTCCTTTTCATCTATTTTTTTTTTTTTGTAATTCCAAAATTGTTTTTTCTCTCTAAGAAAACTACCGAGTTTTTTTTTAAGTTGAAAATTATTTTTAACTGTCGCGGTTAATGACTGCAAAGTAAAACCGAACACCGCCACCACACACGACAACGACAACGACACCACAGTCACACATCGCACACGCACAGGGCCCAAAGGGTTAAAAACTAAACCAGTTTTCGTTTGTTTGGTTGAATAAAAAAAAAATAGTCGGTGACAGTAGTGTGCTGCTTGCTGCTGCTGTGGTGGGTGCTCTTGCTCTAACTAATAAAAAAATCCTTTAGTAAACTCTAGAAACACTCATAAAATTGGCAGCTTAGAAATAATCGACTAAATATATTGAACATTTATATCTAAAAATATATTTTACATTTATATTTAAAAATAAATTTATCTAACATACCCATTGCTGGGTCTTGTGGTACCCCTTGTGGCTGTGGCTGTGGCTTTGTGTGCACTTTCACTTTACTCTCATTCAGTTAAAAACTATCCAAGCAGTGAATACAACAGAACATTTGAGCATATCTCAACATACCAACTATTTTAATTTCAAAATTAAAAATAAGATTTGCAAATCATTTTACAGTTTTACCGTTTCTTTAATTTGATTTTTCTTTTTGCTTTAGATCTTTTTATTAGCAAAAACTAGAGAGCGCTTTTGAAAAATAATTTTCTTTTAGAGGATTTTTAAGGTTCTTATATTAAAAATGAATCTTATTGAAATTTTTTAGTGATTTGTCAACAAAATTATTTCTGCAAATAGCGCTAATACTTTTTCAAATTACTTAAAGGACTTTAAACTAAACCTTTCTTTGGTATTTAAGAATTTTGTGCTAAATTTTATATTTGAGAATTGTCTTTGAAGTGATTTATATTCATAAACTACTATTAATGACATTTAATAGAATTAAATTGTGTAAGAATAAAAATAGCCACTTTCACTTTACTTCCAACAGCTTCTAGGCCTTACTGTGGGTGATTTTGAATTTATGCCAAATCTGTTGGTTTTATTTCATTCCTTTTTTTGTCTTGTGTTACTACCAAACATATCCCAAGTTTATATAACCATTTTATTTCTATTCTTTCTTTATTTTTACTTTTTTGTCAATTTAATTAGAAAAAATCCATTAAATTAATTTTAAATCATGTTATGACAGAATGATATAGATTTACTCAAGTCAAGAACTGCTGGAAAAAACATTCAACTGAACTCCTTCAGTGGTTGGCACCAGCATATTTATGATTATGCTATTGGCTGCATATTGAGATGGATGACTGATGAAAAATTGAAGGATTCTACCTGTTCTATTTATCCTATCATTGCAGAGATAAATAGATTCATAGCTTTCTCATGGCTATTAATCCAGAAGTAGATGCAACCTTAAGTTGGTCTCTTCAATTCTGAATATGATTCCACCATATTAAATTTAGTATTTTCTTTTCAAAGTTATGCTACACATTTTTATAGTTCAATAAATCTTAATCATTTGATATATTAGGAATTCCAGTAAATTAATGATTAATAATACAGACACTGATTTCTGCGCGTTGAACTTATAAGTCAGACTTACTTGACTGGTCATTCATCGACTCTTGATTTTGTATATTTTGTTCATGTGGTAGATCATAGGATTATTATAAAATAAACTTTTTAGATGATCTTAGAATACCTTTAGTTAAAATTTTAAGAGTAGTTTCCCTGTTTTATTTGTTTAGTGCTTGAACTTGTAAATTGCGATATGCAAATTGAAATCCCAGCCACTCTGTTGTGCTAACTTTTGGCTTCTTGAGAAAGGTATGAATCCTCTAGTATCTTTCAGCTCAGAGCTACTGTAAAATATAGTGTAACTAACAACTATCAAAAATGATTGTTCTTGGCATAAAATGACTAAAAAGATTGAGATTGAGATACAAAACAATCAACTAATAAAAAATTTTGATTATTTAGTTTTCCACCCAAATATTTTTACTGTCTCTAGTTGATAAAAACATAGAAATTACAATAAATAATAAAATTTAAATTATTTACGGTTGTCTTTAAATTGATTGTTTCAGGATCTTTTGAGTGGTGAACAAAATATGACCATTACTTTACTTTATTGATTTTGGCTGATGAATTAAGTTTTTAATTGAGTTTAAAATTTATTCAAAACATCTGACTTTAAACTATCCATTGGAAGCTTTGCACTAAATGAGGCACTTCCTAAAAATAATAGTATTTTAAACTATTGTTTAACCCAGGGGTGCACACACTTTTTCAGCATGAGAGCTACTTATGACATGACCAAGCCAAAACGATCTACCTCCTACTAAAAATGCGAAACACATTATTTATAAATATATTGTTAATTATGACAATTTTTTTATAAATAACTCCTCAATTATTGAATAAAATAACAACAATAAAAATAATGAAACTATTTACATATGCATAATGTAATCACTGTTTTTAGTTAAAGAAGACTACCAATTTTCTGATTTCATTGTGAGGACAGATGATAGGTTGGTGTTAATGTTTTTTTTTTCAAGGTGATGCAATCTACCCTCAATGCCTGTGCGATCGACCAGTTGATGGCGATTAATGTAATGGGCACAACTGGTTTAATACTTAGTATACAGTATATTCAGAAAACACTGTGCACTCTAAAAATCAATGGTACACTTTTCAAATGCATATTTTTATAAGAATGAACTTATCCAGTTTTAACATAGAATGTGGTTCCCGTTTTTAAATTATAGGTTCACAGTAACTTTTTGAACACATAAAAATGTTAAAAGTAAGTCATCATCACACTGCTAGTTTTCTTATTAAAAAAACTCTTTAATAACTCTGTTTTTTTCTTTTGTTTTTTTTACAATTCATTCCTGAAATCTTTGACCTGTTGATATTTCTGCTTTTCTAACCAAATTGATTTCATTTCTTTACTGAATCCTTCTACTCCAAAACGCCTATGTTATTTTGATTTGTTTTTTCTGTTTATTTTTTTCTACCCAAAAAAAGGATTATGCCGAAAATCATCATTTCCGGGTATGCAACACACATTCTGTTTCCCTCTTATAGATTTTGATGTGTATTTTTTTTTGTTGCTTGTTTGTTTTATTGGTATGTTCTAGTTGTTTGTCACTTTTTTGGTTTTGCTATATATTCTTAGACCTCTGTCTTATGCTTATGTATTATCTCGCTTTTCTTGTTTCTGTTGTTTTCTTATCAGGCTTTCTTTCATAAGTTCCTTTTTCTTTTCTTTTTTTAATTTTTTTCAAGTTTTGCATAGAATTTATGAATTACTGTACTATAATTATCCTTTTTTATTCTTTTAAAAATACTTACTGATAACTTTGAGAGCTTTATTATCATTTCTTGATATTCAGAAAAAACTGAAAAACAATGAAATTTCATTATAAATTTTAAAACATAAGTAAATTTTAGTGGGTGATTTTTATCAGTTTATTTTATGGAAAAATGGAATAACGATAAATAGCCTGTATGCTATATATTATGGGGATGAGGGGGGTAGCAATATCCATGGAATAGGATCTGACAAAAAATAAATGATGAAATTCTGTCTGCATCTTTCTGATATCTCCCTCTTCTGCATTCAGCCAAAAATGGGTTGAGACAAATTAAATGTAGTTAATTTAGTTAAGGAAAGGAATAATGTAAACAATAAATTAGTTAGGTATTTTAAAAATATCTTCAGGTTGCCCTTGCTTCAGCTTAACCCATATTGACTTAACAATAGATCCTACATAAAATAACATCACTGCCAATAATGAGAACCAGTGTCTGCCTCACAGATGGAAACATGTGGAAATGAGATAGTGATTTGGCTCTTCTGTACTCATCTAATTTTCTTTTATTAGCATTGATTAGTTGTATATAAAAATGTATAATTATCAAAAACAGAAAAAAATTATCACCTTGAATTTACAAAGAATGTTCAGTTCACTACATAAATTCATCATGAAACGCCATTTCCTTTCAGATTTTAAACCAATTTTCTTAGTTAGAAATTCCTGCTAAAACCTTACTGCAGAGTTTGGTTTGAAGTGGAGTAGCGTGTGTTACACTTCAAGAATTTAACTCTTAATTGTCAATGATGCCACCTAAGCAGCTTTGTTTGCATACATTCACATGAAAAATTAAACGATTGCTTCCTAAAATAAAGATTAAGGTTTATTCATAACTGGAAATTTCTTTTACATGTTTGATAGTAATTAAAAGATTTTATTTTTCTTTGTTTTAGGTTAAACAAAGTTAGGATGTGGTTGGTTATTATTCTTTATCATTACAGTTTGTTTTATTCTCATTAACATATACTTATTTTTACTTTTATGAATTGTATTTATGCTTAGTTGTAGTTTCATATTGTCAAACATTTTGAAATATTTAACTCCTAACAAATCTTTAGATAATTATATTTAACTCCTTTTAAGTGATATTTTTATGTTGATTAATATGTATTTGGAAGTTTCTTTAAAAAGGTATTTGTGTTATTACTTTTGATTTTGTTGCTGCATCAATATTTTCAGAGTGTGATCATTGCTGGTTAATATTATTGTACCAGGGTCATTCCAAAAGTAATGCCACCCCTTTTTTTTTTTTTCCCAAATGGATCAGGAGGATTGCAAATTGCATTGTTATGATAACCAAACTTATACATTCATCAATTATCAACACAATAGATGGGTTTGTCGATTTCAGAATGGTGGCAGAGATGTGACAAAGTGTGCTCCATATGTGAAAATGGACTGCCTCATTCATCGCTGGCAAAATGCATTGACTATGTAGAAAAATAAATTCTAGTGCACAAAAAGTTGTTTGTTTTAATGGTATCACTCTCGTCTTTGTAGCTTTTCAACTTTTAAATAATAACTTTAAAAAATAAGTGGTATTACTTTTGGAACGACCCTCATATTTACTACCAAACCGAAATAACTTTTTCTTTATTTACTTTTTAGGAGAGATTATATCGTAAAATCTCACATAAGACACTTGACTTACAGATCTTTTAGATTTCATTAATTCAAAAGTTTTAAATTTTTTTAAAAATGCAAGAGAATTGTCTAAGTTTATTGATCATTTTTATTCACAACTAAGGACTACTAAGATAGTGCAAATAAACAAAAAAAGCTATCTTTTAAGAATTACTCACCAAAAATACATGCTAGATAAATCTTGTTGATATCTTGTAAAAAAAATCAATGAATCAAAAAAAATGTTGGTAAGAATTATTTTTGTGTATTTAGTAAATGAACTGTAGTATTAGAATTCATATGGTTTATCACATTAAACTCGCTATGCTGTATTATTTTGTACTTAATTAGCTTTAATAGTTTCTATTATTGCTTGTACCTTTTTTGATACCTTAATTTTTGTTTTTTGTGTGGGTAACATAAATATTATAATTTGACAAACCCTCTAATTTCATAATATTCTCACATAAAGATATGTGGATCCTTTCATATTTCATCACTAAACTATTGTCCCAAGTTAAGAACAGACAACTTCTTCATTCAAATGGTTTGCAAAACAAACTTCCTAATTTAGCTATAATTATATAAATAAAATGAAATGCAGGAATCTGAGTGATATTTCCAAGTGGCAACTAAAAATAATAAAACACTTATCTTTTGGCAACTGTTTTTTTTTTCACTGATAATCTTTCAAATACTGAATGAAAAAATCTCTTTTCAACCTTTATTATTCTTTTAAATATACAAGCAAAGTCAAATTATTTAACCAGGAAAAAGTTCAAGAGAATAGAAAATAGAACAAACAATAAACTTTTTTTCCCTGTTTTAAAAAAATATCTGAAGAAATTCAACAAATTTTTATACTACACAAAAGAAAAAGTAGTTTAAAGTAAAATGGATTATATTTTCTTAAACAGTAACTAAGAATCAGAATGATTGGTTTATTCATAACATTAGAGTGAAATAACATTTCACGGATTTAACTAGTAACTGTTCTATTTGGCTAGTAAATAAAAAATATTTAGTTGTCCAATGTCAACTAAAATTAAATTTGTCAGTAGATCCCTGAAATGATAAAAAAGTTAATAAAAGCAATCATTGACTTTTATTAGATCTATAATTGCTATTTTTAAATGATAGATAATTACACTTGTGGAGATCTATTTTCCAGATTAAATGACTTGTCATTACTACAACTCTTTGTTACCACAAACTGCTAAACCAATTTCAATTTTTATTGTTTTGTTTTAAAAATATATGGCATGATTGGTTTTTATATGTATTTAAAAATGTTGTTGATCAATTAATTATATTATTTTGTATTAATTTTTACTTACTAGTATTAAAGGTGTTGAACATAGGAAAACAAAAGGAGACATATAAGGTTGTTTTAAAAAATAACAAATGTTTTCTCTCTTGCTTTTTCTCCTATTTTAATTATTTGTAAATTTAAACTTTTGAATATACATTATTTAACTTTTGATTATCCTTGATTGATAAAACAGATGAAATATTCTATCATAAGATAAAAATGTTGTATAAATCATACAATTTCCATCCCTCATTTGGTAAAGTTTTATTTTTAAAATGTGAATGACTTGAATAATATTGAAAATTAAAAAATACTGTTTAAGTTTGTGGTTACTCTTTTTTTTTCTTCTCTTCTATAATCAAGATGCTTAGCATTTTTAATATTTTTGGTTACATTTTTCTCTCTAGTTAAAAATTGTTGTTGATTTTGGTTCAGCAACCACTTATTTTTCTTTTTTCAACTTTCAAAAAGTTTTATGAAAACTTTTTTCTATTCCCCAGAATCAAAGGTTGGAAGGTGCAGGTCATGATAATGATGATGATTTTGAAGAATTTGGTGGATTCGAGGTTTGTAGAAAATTAATATATTTATGATATTCCATGCCATGCCTTATTGAGTACCTTGACTTCTTCATGGTCATTTCTCAGAATTACATTTTAAGAATGTTGAGGTTTTCTCAAAAAAAAAAAAATGATACTATACAATTTTTCTTCTTTTAGTTTTTAGAATTTTTAGTTTTTTAAAAATTGCTCAAATACTTAAGTTATAGACATTCAAATTGGCAATATGGCCATGCTTATCCTTCATTACATAATCTTTACATTATGGAATTTTATTGATATTTTGGAAATAGTCATTAGTTTTGTTCATTTAAAATCAAAGGGAAAAGGATTTAATTTGATGATTTATGCATTGGATTGAGATTTGATTAAAATCAAATAGACTTCTCCAAAAACTCCAGGTAATAAAGTTGTATATGGTTATGGTGGTCTATCTCTTAAACCCAGAGGGAGTTTATAGAAAAGCAAACAGATGCTACAACTTTATGATATTCTCTTCTTTTATAGGCAGCGGAGCCAGTAGCCCCTCATGAAGCTCAACCCATGGCTGCTGGGCCTGATGCTGGGGGCCTTCCTTGGGCCATGTTTCCAGCAGGTAAGTACTGTTTTATTCACTGCTGTAATTTTTCTTTCTCATTTAGGAAATTTTTCTTCACTTAAATCATTTTAATATTTCATTTGTAAGAATGTTTATGTCCATAGGTAAGTGCAAAGTTACTTTATAGAATGAGTCCAGGATTAATGCACTTTGATAAACTTGACCCAACGATGCTAAAGTTTTCAAGTTATTGAAAGAATTGTCAAGACTGCACCAATTGACCTGACTGCATCAATAGTTCAGAATGGCTTTAATGGTTAGGTATCCCACACCTATGATCAGCATGGTTGAAGAGCTATAGATTTCCATTTACTCCAGGATGTAAATCATGGCTTGCAGGATAAGTAGTATCTTATTTATACCACTGGTATTTGATAGGAATGAATAGAACAGCCCAAACAGAATTCAAGTTAACTAAACCAGAATATGAATTCAGTATGCTGAACTTGTCTGTTTTTTTTAAGAATTTTATCGCTTACTAGAGAATGCACAGCTTTGAAACTATTTTGTAGAAACATAAAGTAGAAAAATATAATAAAAATTTTCAAAAATATAATTCAAACAATGTATCCATGTAAAGCAATTCTTTCAAATATTTTGGTTGCTATGTATTTGTGATTAAATATCAAAGTTGTTGAAAGAATAAGTCTCCTTCATTTTATCATTTGTTTTTTTGGATAATAAGAAGGTTCAGACGTGAAAGCGATATCTATCAAATATAGCACTATATACTATTTCTGTTATTATTTTTAAAACTAATTTTTCATAAATATTTATTTTTTAATTGTATTTCTTAAATAAGTAATAGTTTGGATTAGAACTTTTATGAAAAAGTGATAAAATAATTGTTTCGGAGGTGTTCACACTTTTTGTTGTCGCCAGTATATTGTGAATAATATCTGGGGTATAGTTATCAATACAAGACATATATCACAAATTTATAATGAACCCTAATTTTAGCAAAAATACATGTAGCAGTAGTGGTATTACAGCAGGTAGAGCTGTCAACAAAAGACTTTCTCTTTGTTCTTCTAGTCTCTGCCTAGACTTGTATCTTTAGAAGAAAAGTGTTCATTATTATAAGGGTAGGTAAGCCCACTATAATAAAAATAGATTTTGTTTTGGGCTGTTTTGGTGAATTCATTGTTTGTTAAAAAAAACTTGAGTAATTTATGTTATTATCTGATATGTATCTATTGTGTAAGGTCTTCTAAGTAATTTTTCCAAAATCTGAAAATCATGGTGTAATGTATAAACACTCGAACTTTGGAATCATAATACAAGAGTTCAAATCCCAGCGCTTCCATTGCATTCATAGTAGTTGGGAAAAATATGAATCCCATTCTTCCTTCCTAGATTTAATAAAGTACAATTCATGTTATTAAAAAAACAATGTGTTGATGAATAAAAAATATTCATAAAAAAATGATTAACTTCAACATTAATTGACCAATAATGGTTGATATGTTATAAAGCAAAACAAATAAAGATATGTATTTAATTGAATCTTGAAAAAATAAATCTGATAAATGAGTTTAAAAGACAAATATTTTAAGAATTTATTTCTAAGTAAACTTGTAATGTATGATGTTAAGCCTATTTGTACCTTATCCAGTTTATAATTGAAATATGCTCAACAAATGTTTATATATGATTTATTTTTGTAGATATGTCTCAACGTCCAACCCATTCTCAGCCAGATTTGCTGTGTGCACAGAATACATTTCCTCGGCACCTGGACTCCCCTCCATCTGTCCATGAACGCTTAGGAGCAGATGGCAGTGTTCCTGGAGGGGGGTCTGTTGTCAATCATTTTGAGGCCAACCTTCTTCCAGATATTGGCCAGGTAATTCAAATTTAATTCTCAAGACTATTCGATATTTGAAATTAAAAAAAAAACAATGTCTATAATTATACCTTTGTTTCTATGTTTATAGAAGTCTTATCACCTTTTTTAACAAACTAGCTGATTAACCCAGTGTTGCCCGGGTGATTTAACCTTTGACCACTTACCAGCTAAATTTCCCTCTGAAATCTGATTAAAAACCTTGCCCCATATCTTAATAACCTTTGTCAATTTTCAAAGTTTAGACTCAAAAGTAGTTGGTTTCTTCATTTTTGACCCTAATTTTGACCCCTTAGCAATTATTTTTTCTGGCTCAAAGCCAATTAAAAAGTTTTCCCCAGGTCCAAGTAACTTATATCTAAAATTTCAAGTATTTAGGCCCAAAATTGGCAGAGTAGTTTGGTAGGAAGCGCAAAGGTCAAATCTTTGAACTTTGACTCCTTACTGGGTAAATTTTCGGGCCAAAACCGATTAAAAAGTTTTTCC
>JAYKTE010484069.1:0-10103 GCA_036873565.1 Xipholeptos notoides | reverse complement strand
ACAGAACTATGCATACACGCGCGCACGTTCAAAGTCATATATACTGTTTATATGTTTGAACCTGTAACCATATATGCTTAGCTATGTAGAAATATAAAACATGTAGATATATAATAGAATCTACATTGTGGCAGTCTATTATTAAAAAGAAATGCGGTTTACTCATTTATAATATATAAAAAATGTAGATAGATAAAGACACGACAGAAACGGTAATGGAAACAGAGAAAGAATCGGAGTAAATGTGTTACTAGCATCTTACTTTTTCTATTGTTCGTTAAAATCAGTCATTACTGTCTCCTTTTAAGGAAAAAAGACTTAAAATAATGGACGGCACAAAGTATGTGATTACTTCTGATATTGACATAATTTTTGTGTCTGGTGAATTCTTCTTAAAACCTGAAATAGACTACCGATTGTTTAAAATTAATTATTCTTTTTGTAGATAGCAACTTCGATTTCTGTGTTTATTAAAACGTCTGAACATTTTTAGAATTTATTTTTATTGACTGAATTTTTATGAAATCTTTCATAGTGTGTGTTTCTTACATAACCGTTTAGTTTTTCTAACACATGATATAAAAATATAACCATTTTCCTTGTTTAAAAGATTATCAATCTTTGTTATGAAACTTTTATATGTCATGCGGGTTTTTATTTTAACTTCAATCTTTTTTAAACACAACGTTTTGGCCGATGTGGCCATTTTTTTAAAACTCTTTAACCCTAATGCTAAGCATGCGAGCTTAAATAAAAATGTTAATAAGATCATCCCTTAAAAGCATTCGGGTAGATTTTGTTACGTAATCTTATTTATAACTTAATATAGTTCGAAGTAGACCTGTAGCATACAGCTAATTATCCCTTATAATTTACATAAACCAAAGTTTCCGACCTACTGAGATATATGTCCTTAACGCCAATATGGTAAAATTCTAGATTTTTTTAAAGAAAACACATGTTATAAACAGTAGATTTGTAAAGAGATATTCAAACCACCATTATATTTCATATCTAAAGATTATTAGATAATGCATTTCAAGTTGTGACTATTTTTATTTGATTTAATTAATTTGATGATGGATGCGAATTCAACAGTTTAAAAATCCACAACTTGAACAAAAGATTTCGGTAGCTTTGTTCCAAAATCTGACCAATTAAAATTAAGCCTTTTATTTACCGTGTATTTAATTACTGCAATAAATGGTGATATGATTAAAGTGAGTGTTTTCATTATTAAATTCTCACAAATGTGCAAGATCTGCGCTTGGAGAAAAACAGTATGGTGTTCAGGGTAGTATTGGCATTTATTCGTTCTTTTACTCCAAGGGTTAATATTAGGTCATGTGGACGGTGAATACAGAAATTGGATAGAATGATGACATTAGATTTAACAATTCAACTCACTGAAACTTCAAGTAAACAGAAAAAAAGCAACCGTTTTCGAAATATAAAAGCCAAATAACTTTCTTAAACTAAATATTTTTGATTCACCTTGACTAATTTCGAGTAGTATGTATTTTTTCCATCAAGTGATATTTCCTTCGTAAGAAAATACCTACCCATGGCTATATTTACCATTTGCATTAAGATCGTAGACAGGCTGTTAGGCTTAGAAAAAACAATTTGTTTAAAGTAAGGTTCAGAATATTTCATGCATTTGTGCTCTTATCTCTAGCGTCATGTCAATAATAATGTCAATGCACTATTACTTTTATACTCGTATCACGTTTAAATAATGATTGACTTTTATTCCTACGGGAGAGAAAACCTCTTATATAGCTATCGTTCAAAAAATCCAATTTTCTGATATTTGTATCATTGTAACATTTTTTAACAAACAACAGTTGAGATTTCTATCTTTAAAACATTACGTTGATAACGCATTGCAAGAAGAGCATGTAATAATCACCTTAAATTTTCAGATTTTATAGCTATTTATAATATTCTATTCGCAAATAATCGTAGATAATTAATTCTTTAAACATTGTTGATAGGTTTTTGATGTTACTGTTTATAAGTGTTTCACAATAGTCGTAATATTTTATATACTAATATGTTTATTTTTAACATATTGAAATGAAATAAAAACTGTAAGACATATATCATTGATATATGCAGTCTTGCATTTATATCTATTTAGTTATCATCACTTAGTATCTTTAAATATTTAGACTTTTTATTACTTGTCTGAATTTTAAAGGAGATTATTGATTATAATCATAATCAAATTTGTTAACCCTTATTATCTTTTGTTGCATGTAAGGTCATTTTTATTTGTGACGAAAAATGACCCTAGTTTAGAAGGTATCAAAATAAAACCTCCTTCTAAGCTAAAAAAAAGAAAAGAAAAGTTAGTCCAAAGCACAAATATGTATTCCGGGTTGGAAAATAGTCCAGGGGGAAATTTGTGAAAGTTACAGAAGGTATATCCAGGCAAACACTATTCATAATCAAAAGGGTTAGAGTTAATCAATTATGAAAATAATTAATTTTAATATTACTGAAATATTTTAAATTTTGAGTATTTTTTTAAATTAGTGTAAAAAATATATAAGTTAACAAGTGCAATAGATTGAAAAACACCAGCAAAGTTTGAAAGGTCAAACTTTTGCTAAAGCAAAAGAATCTTAAGGAACTTGTCATAAACAGTAATAAATCATTTTTGAGTTTAATAAAATAAAAACAAAACTATCATGTCAGACCTTGACAATATTCGAGGTCAAGCTTTAAGTCACATAGTGAAAAGTTGGCACAAGGCCTTTTTGGAGGCGGTCTAAGAAATTAGAAAGCGCTAATTTGATTGGCTGTCCAATCAAATGGCAGTTTAGGAGAAGGGTGTTTTCCCGTCAAACCCCGCGCCATAGAAAGCGCTGTTTTAATTGGCTAAGTCCATGATTGACCAATCAGATATCAGTCCGGGGCATATGCGTTCCATCTTGTCCCTCTCCGTTCTCGTGGCGTGAAATCATTGGTTAAATGTTTTGATTGGCTGTCCGATCAGAAAGCGCATTGGCCGAAATTTGGGTCTATAAAAAGGAAACACGAAATTTGGTTCAATTTTCCGCTAAGAATAAGAACCCTCACCGACGATTCTGCTGCCGCTGTCTCTGCCATTTTTGAGAGTCAAAGTTTTTTTTTACACCAGTCAACCAACAATATTTTTCCCGTATCTCCGGTATTCGAAGTTCTGTTACCAGATATTTATTGTAACAACAAACCGTAACGATACACCTTGTTATTGTTTTAACCGGCTGTTCGTTTTTTCTTTAACCCCATCTAGAACCACTGAAAATCATCCTTGGCCTAAACATCTCAAGTCTTCCCTTGTGAAATCTTCGAACACAGTATGGAGCACAACGGAAGCTTTGAACCGCCAAAAATATATGAGGACCATTCTAGAATCACAAACCATTTGAATTTAAATCAATTATTCATGACTACAAGCAAAACTAGTTAAGAAAACAGAATATATTTAAATTTAACAATAAACGGCTAAACTGACGTAACTCTAAAAAATAGCGATTAGAATTGAAGTCGGAGTAATAAAATAATAATTATTATGTTCGTTTATAAGGTTCTGCAGTTACTACATGATATTTTAAAAAACTACAGGTAAACTAAATTGTGTTCGACTTTTATATAATCGTCCAATAACAGCATTAACATCATACAATATTATATTGATTTGTAAAAATTGTGAGTCAATCAAAAACAATTATTTCTCTGCTTGAAAACAGACGGCAAGCTAATAGAGAATGCCTTTCATTTAAGAAGCATTCAAAGGCTTTATTAGCTTATTTTCTATTTTTGTATCACACTTTTTAAACAAATAACAGGTATTTCTAGTTTTGAACGGTAGTTTGGCTTATATTGATCACACTTTGTGTAAACATTCTAAAATAGCATGAATTATTTCGATTTTATTTCATTCAAATGTAAAATTTATGAATAAATTATACCCGTTAGTTCTATTTTTAGTACTATTTTTGGTTCTATTTTTGTGATTAGATTATTTCTGGTTCTTCAACCAACAGTCGCGCAATGATATTACACATAATTGTTGCATGGTTTAGAATTTAGAATATTCTATCGAATATTCAGGGTTAAGATAATTCAATAATTTCATAAGGGAAGTTATAAATAGTCTTTAGAATGTATTTAATTGTTAAATAAACTGAAACCTATGCATAATAGATTATGTTAATATATTATATTAATATAATAAAATATTATTTATATAATTTTAGCTATTGTAAATTTGACAACCTAATATACAGATAATATATAAATGTCAAAATCGCAGTTTGAACAATACACTGTAAATGTTACTGTAGCAAATCCGATATAAGTTGAGCAAATTTGTTTTTCGAGGTTACTGACTAATGTCAACTCATAACTTTTCCAAGAGATTTTAATCAAAATCGTGTTGCATATCTTCATGGAACATTGTACTTAACCATTTATTCATTCCACGATGATATACTTTTCTAATTTCGTTAACCATGGCCAGGTGGGATTTTTAATAATTGTTATATCTTTTTAAGTTGAGATTCATTTGAATGAAAAAGAAACATTAACTCTCGAATAATTTTCACTTAGAAGTATTGAATCCAAAAGCCATCTATTGTATCACGACTTCTCGAGAACAAATGTTAAGATATCAATGAAGTAGAGTACATCAGTATAAAAATTCAGAACAAAAAAGTCTCATCTAAACGATGCAAACATACAGTTTTTGCAAACTTGTCAATTTTGCTCGTTTTAATTTTACCACTGTAGCTTTTGTAGCTGCAAAAAGATGTGAGTTAAAAGTTTAAAAATAAGAGGCACTACTTTTGGAACAACCGTTGTATTATTGATATTGTTTTAAAAGCAAAAAATAACTTCTCATATCCTACTATTACTCTTGACTAACCGCTATTATTGGACATTTTAAATGGTATAACCATTGTTATTTTTGGAATCTTTCTAAATCTGTTGTGCTGAGAATTTAAGGAGAACAGACATTATTGATCACTTTGATTTCTTGAAAGTTCATCGTCAAATTCATCGAGCTGAAATACCCCTACTATTGAGCGATGAGGTCAATTTTAACATATTTGTATCTAAATGCGTTACAGTGCTACATACAATTGTATCTCACTATGAAACTCTGTAATGAAAAACAACGAGAAAACTATAAAATATGAAATATAGTAAATCTATAAAACTATATAAACTTATACATATAAATCGAACTTTTTCAGTGCATGCGTGTGTGTGTGTGTGTGTGAGTTCGTTACCAAAGGACTCTGAAACGGGCCCGATTTAAAAAAAAAATATGTGTATGGCATTTTTCTCAGATAGGTGTCGCTAGTAATAAGAGGAAAATCGTGAAAATTTCGATTATGAATGCACAATGTTGTCGTTTGTTTCATCCGCCGTGGTCTGCAGGTTCGAATTCCACTTTGGGCTTGAAATGGCAATAACATTTCGTGTAATTCAAAGAACCAATAAGATCAAAACAGCTGTCTAGCATAAAATAAATAGAATAAATAAAAAATAAGTAGAACTACTTCTGTTCGTTTGAATCAATCTTTATATGAAGTGAGAGAGAGGGAGAGGGAGATAGTGATAGATAGAGAGAGAGTGTGTGTGTGTTTGTGTGTGTGTGTGTGTGTGTGTGTGTGTGTGTTTGTGTGTGTGTGACGCGAGTGGGAGATAACTCTTCTGTCTGTTAAACAAATACGAAAAAGGAAAGTCTCGGTCGATTTAAAATCTTTACTCCTCGAATGCCCCGTTCAAAATCAAGAATTTACTCATTTGCCCTGATATTAAATAAGATTTTATTCATAAGGCTTTTTTTTAAATACTGTTATTTAGTTCATAATATTGAATGAAAGAATATTTTATATAATAGGCAATTAATGATTTCTTACTTTGTTTAAATTTTCATCTGAACTGTTCCAGATTTTTAAAATCTGTCTTTATATTTAAACTATGTGGTCAAGCTAATTCGGACAAATAATGATCATGAAATAAATGTTGAGGCAGTCCTTTTATTTATTACTTTTCATTTTGAAAACTTTTTACTGAAAGTGTTATGTAATGAACTAAAGATCTAAAGTGAGATCAATTGCAGCTTTAAAGGGGCGTCCATACAATCATTAAAACGATGCATTTTCATAGTATATAATGATAATCAAATTCAGATTTAAAAGAGAAAAAAAGGAAAACAAAAATGTGTTTTTAAAAAGATGATATAATGATTAATAAAAGTTTAAAAAAAAATATTTCAAGGAATAACAATTTTGCAATATATAAAAAATATGCACTTTTAAAGACATCAATTACCGAAATTCTTGACTCTTTCGGTTTTGCTCCTCCTCATCCCCCTGTTTTTTTTATTTAAATCTTGCCACGTTATTTCATTTAATAGAACAAATTCCTCCAGTTCAAATGAAATTGACGGAACGAAAAAAAGGAGAAAAATTATGACTTTAAAATACAAAACTAATTGAATTATAAACGAAAACAGCCAAGAACTGTTAACTTACGGGGGAAATACTTAGAAAAAATAGATTTCATGTGTTTGTGCAATAAACGCAGTTGAACATTGGAATCCTAGTAAAAACAAATGCTCAAAATGAAAAAAAAAACTTCAAATAAAGATGAATTTTTTTGTATATTTCTTTTAATTTCTTAATTGAAAGGAAATGGTTACAGGGTAAAAGAGAACAAAACTGAATGATGCAAACGCAAATGAATAAGAGTTTCCATTAATAATAATAATAATGAAAATAATAAAATAATAAAAATAATAATAATAATATTAATAATAATAATAAAAGAAATCACTAAAATGAGGTAAAGATATAAAATATTTTTGCATAAACGTTTAGTTTAAATTGCTGACAGCAGGAAAAGTTATAAGAAAGTGTTGTTTGTAGAATTTATAGAATATAATTTAAAACCTCAATACGGACAAAAGAAGGAATGAAATAAAATACCGAAAGATAGAACGAAAAAAAAAGTTCGATTAATTAATTTTATAAAAGAAAAATCCTGTAAAAAAAATGAAAAATTTAAAAGATAATTAAAAGAAATTAATTAAAATTAGTTAATAACAAAAACCCAGAGGTATTAGGTTGCATGCGGGCGTATATGACTATATCACTCTAGATTTGTAATTCTGTTTCTTATACTTAGGTTGGAAGAAAAAAACATAAGCAAACAAACGTCAATACTCCCTTGAACATTATATATTATTTTCCCCAGAGAAGATTATTAACATTTATGAGATTATATTATTAACAATTGATGATAGCAGTAAATATTATCGCTGTAAATAAAAAAGCTGAATTGCAATTTGACAGCTTTGTGGATAAATATATCGAAAATTTTAGAATTCAATTTGAAGATTAAAATTGAAAAAACGAAACAATTAAGGTGCTAAATTTTGTTTTTTATAGATTTATTTTCAAAAATTAACACCTGCTGCCTTTACAGGTCTTTAATATTGATTTTTATTCCGGTGACAAAATAGCCTAATTCATTTAACTTACATTTTTATAAAAGAATGAAATAAATAAATAGTACTGATGGGTATGTCATTTACATCCAATCTGAAAAAAAAGGTAACATTAAATTTTGAATATTAATACATTTAGAATAAAATAATACAAGCATGGATCCAAAAGTAATGACCCCTCTTTCTTTATTACGCATTCATGACTGGAAAGTTTAATTTCTCTGTTGCAGATATTGACGGTGTGAGACTCTAAGAAAACAACCCCTTATAAGAACGAGACAAGATGAGTCATAGCATTCCTCAATGCGGAAAATAATTGAACTGGTCAACATTCACTAACGTCCATTAAACATTTACGAGGCAGATGCAGTTGATATCAGCACAAATAAGTTGTTTTTATAATGTGGCGAACGAGATGCAAGTTACGAAGGGTGTTCCAGAAGCAAACATGGACAATTTATTTCCTAGCTTACAAAAGTGCATTGAGAATAGTTTGAAACTATGTAGAAAAATCAATTTTGGGAGCCCAAAATGTTCGTGTTAATGGTACCATTCTCGTCTTCGTACCTCTTCAACTTCAAAAATATACCTTTAAATATTTGTGGCAATAGTTTTGGAACGATCTTCGTATATTAAAGTAATTTGATTTTCATACTATTAAGCTTATTTAAAATGTTAATTGCATCATGCAGAAATTATAACCAAAATAAATCCTTAGCTTCGGCACTTAGTTGAAATTCAGAGAGTGAATATCTTCTTTAAAATAAGCTGAAATAGCTTTTTTGGAAAATCAGAAATAAATAAAAGCGCTTGATTCTCACATTAAATAAAAACTAAATTAAAACACAACATGCAAAATCATAGGCTCTTAAACTAGTTTGCATCATAGTGCAACGAATTAGAAAGTGTTTAAAAAGCTAAACAATGCGAATAAAAACTGATTTTTTGTACTAATAAAGTGATTTATATTTGAAAATTAACTTATCATTTAAAGTATTACAATTTTCTATTGTTTAGATTTCTAAATACTTTCTAATTAAAACTAATCTTTAATATATTAAAAATTATATATCAGAAATTATCAGATGGTGTGACTAAATTTGTCATGAGATTTTATATATGCGCCATGAAATCTTATTAATTCATGAATTTTTTCACTTTTCAATTTCTTCATAATATTTTAACGCGCTTAGATAGAGAGGAAGAAAAATAAACTGAATATTTGTTATATTGCTTTTTATTGCCTAAACTGCACAATGAATTTTGATGAAAGTTGGAATCTTTACAACTTGAAAATAAAAATAAAAAATTCTCTGTATTTCAGTGTTTTGAAATTAGAATTGCTTATGAATGATTGACATATTCCTTATAAATAGTTTCTTTTATTTAAGATAGCCACAAAGTTATTCTTTATTCATACTTTCACAAAGATTTATTCCTGTATATTGAAACAACAATGGAAGTAAATAAAGATTAATGCTTTTCTTTTTTTATGTATTTTCTTTTCATACCCCTGTCTTTGCCTCTTTACCTCGATAGTATACAGTGTGTGCATATGTGTCTCTCAGTGTGTATTTCATTTATTCATTGTTAACAAATGTTTCGACATAAGATTTCATTTTGGATTCAGTATCTCTCACTTGACAACCACTAATGGCTACATAGAACTATTTCAAATAATATGCAAATTTTACGTTGAATTTAAAACACTTACTTGTAAAAATGCTTGCAAATAAATCGAATACACAATTATATTTCATTCTCTTGGGAACCCTGTACCTTCAAAATAATGCATTCGTTTTCATTCAGAATTATAATGACAGGAAAATTATTTGAAATAATCCTTATTACTCTCACTGAAGAAAGTATATTCTCTCAAAATATATATATATATATATATTTATATATTTCGTATATTTAGGCAGAATATCATTAATATCATTGTTAGAGAACAAGAAAAAATCGAATTTAAAATATTGAAAAGGAAAATTAAAATTATTTTTAATGAAACTTGTCTGAATAATATATATATATATTCAATAAAAGAATATTTTCACATCCCTGCTAATAACTACCGAATTAAAAGAAATGGTAAAATCACAAAATAGTCGAGTTTGTGACAAGAATAATCTTCAATAAAATAATATTTTCCCAGCCCTAGTAATAATAATAATAATAATAATAATAATAATAATCAGGGTTGTTTATCTAAGAAGTCAAAAGAAACACCAATGTCTCCTGTTTCTTGAACACGGAAAGAAATGCCACTAAGACTAAGAATAACAGAAAATCTGTCCTATCTCTTCAAACGGTAAATAGAAAAAAAAAAAGAAAAATGGCTGTCCCTTTTCGCGTCGCATTCTTATTCTCTCGGCTTTTTATTGTCTGAATACCCTTGCGGGATACCCTTCACCCACCCTCCCCCCCACACACACCTTTGTCCTCTTCCTTTTTCCTGTCCCAGCTAACACAACCCTCCCTCTCTCTCACTCACTCACTCAGTCTCTCTTTTTTTTCTCTCTCTCTCTCTCCTCCCTCTCTCTCCCCTCCCTCACTCACTCACTCAGTCTCTCTCTCTCTCCTCCCTCTC
>JAYKTE010483958.1:0-10103 GCA_036873565.1 Xipholeptos notoides | reverse complement strand
GGAGGGGTTGTTCAGAGAGAGAGAGAGAGAGGGAGAGAGAGAGAGAGAGAGAGATATGCAGAGAGGTTAGGGAGCGAGATAATTATTTGGCGCACTAGTCCAATCACTACTCTCCTCTTTTCTTTCTCTATCTCTTCCTCTCATAATATAACTATAAAATCAGGAAAATAATTTCTATTGAAAGTCTGTTATAGCAATTAGAAACCAAGGTGTAGTGTAACCAAATATGAAATTTAATGGACAATGCAAATATGTTGTCTGGCATTTCGTGACTTCTAATTGGACTATCCTTAATTCAAATCTTCTGTAAGTGTCTTGTATAAAATCGCGTTCTTACTGATGGGTAACTTAATTTCTGTATAAGTTCTCTGCATTATTTTCAAGGTCATTTTTATTTGTATAAAAGCTGTTGGAGCAAACATCAGCAAAATATTTGTGCCAATCAATTTAGTATATTGTTACACTGGGATGGAAACCTGATTTACTGATAGACTCTTTTTTTAGGGGCCTTGTCTATGTGAAGGAATAATATAAGGTAGTCTGTGTGATGATATATAACTGATCAAGCGCCAAATCAAGTTAGGTATAAAGCCAGTTTTCGGTGCTCATTACCTCACTGGACTCTTTGTAACCAGTCTTATCCTTTACCTAGATGAGATAATCTCCTTGGTTTTGACATCAGTGTTATCCTTACACCTATATGAGTTACTCTCCTAGTTAACGAGCCTCATCTTCACTAGGCAGCGGAAAGTGAATGTAATGATTTTGACTGGGACTTTAACTCATGTAATACGATTCCAGAGGCGAAAATTTTACCACTCCTCCACCTTTTCTGCCCTAGGTAGTCGGTGTGATGGTTGATCGCTGCGTTTTCCTAAATAACGATTTTTATCAATTATGCGTTTGGATCACTACGCAGGCTCGATCTGTGATTATGTCCTATTGTTGCACATTGCATGTTCCCTGACTCATTGGACTTGTAATGTCAGGGGAAGAATGAGGAAAAAGAGGAAGTTCGACCTTTGCACAGGCCAAGAGGCTTCGTAGAGCGCTCTGATAGTGAAAGTGTAGTTGATATAGGTTCGGAGCATATCCCTAATAAAAGTTTGTGATTAATGAAAATCCACCCATATGTGTTAGGGTTAAAATTAGTTTTATTCAATAAAGTAATCTATTTATCTTTTAATTAAAAGCGTTCTTTTAGCTTTTCTTGCAAAATTAACATAATTTAGTTCACCACATGGATAATATTTGTATCTGGTTTTCGTTATATTGATAGTATCAGTAAAAGTGGCAGACATGTAAAATTTTACCAAAATTTTAAAATAAAATCGAATAAGAGAGATTCCTGCAATCTAAGATACCTAGAGAAGAAAGAAAGAGAGAGAGAGAGAGAGAGAGAGAGAGAGAGAGAGAGAGAGAGAGAGAGAAACAAACAAAGCGGTTATGATAAAACAAGATAAAAACAATTGACATCGCTGCAAATAAGTAATGCACAAAAAAACCTATGGTCTATTTTAGGGAACCGTATGAGGGCGAGAAACTCTATCAATGCTGAAGATTTCTGTCTTAAGCTCAAAGAATGGGCAAAAGTTTCGCGTGATGAATGTCCCCATCGCATTCAATCTTGCAGTAGAAGGTGAGCTGCAGATATCGGAAATAAAGGCTTGTTCACTAGATATTAAATGTCTGTCAACCAATTTTGGTATTTTCATGTTTCAATGTTAATATTTTAAAATTTATTTTCTTTGTCTCACGGTTTTGGCAACTTCAATTTCAAATTTATTTTTTAAATGCTCATAACTTTTTGTTCTATCCTTTATAATGAACTGTAATTAATACAGGGTATCAGCATAAGTTATATGTTAAATGTGTATAAGTTTAAAATCTTTTTTCTCTCTTTTATAATGAACTGTAATTAATACAGAGTATCAGCATAAGTTATATGTTAAATGTGTATAAGTTTAGTTGTAATTCCCCCAAATGTTCCGGAGAAATTGATAAAAAAAACTAAAAAGTCCCAGATTTTTGGCCGCTAGTGTATATATGCATACATATATAAATACATTTAAAATGACGTATTTATATATGCGCGTCTCGTATATTATATATTTTTAATGTGATAAATATGTTGGATTCTGTCCAAGTTTTTGGAACGCCATATAGAAACTTTTTCACTTTTTTTAAATCATTCTTGCTAAAATGTCAGGGCGCCAACTCTAGCTACGTTCTTAGATGCATGACATCACTTGTTATTGTTGACCCTGGCAATATCGCATGCTTAAAGGTTACAAAGGCGCATAAGTCACGACTCCAAATAATTGTTTACTGTGCCCTAATGAAAGTGAGGTAAAAGGATACTCGCAGCATAGAGCAGTTTTCTCGGTGTACTTGGAAGCCAACATTAAGATCTATTTTTTGTTTCACAGCATAACAGCCCGTTAGGCCATTTAATGTCAAGAACAATCAATTTTGATAATCATTCTTTTGTCTACATGAGGTTTCCTGGATTACATGGCATACGCCATTTTATCCATAGCAGGAGGGAATTTAGGGATTCATACGTTTCCAAAGGTTACTAGTCGAACTGTGAACGTAAACGGAACAACTGGGATTCGAACTCGAGTGCTACGATTCCGAAGTCCGACTGCCTATCTTATACCCCAAGTGGACTTCCCCTATTAAAATTTAATTAGCAATTCACTCAGAACACAGACTTTTTTCTATACACCAAGATTAGAAAGTTTTTTACATCATATTTTAATCGACAATAAAGAACAAACTTTACTTCTTTTTGTTAATATACTAATTTTTGTTTCCCTGCATCGCCAAACCTGATCAAACTGATCCCAAAACAAAAACCGCTGCGTTCAAACCTAGAATAGGAAGTTTCCAGTAAATCATTTTGTAGACTATAAGTATATGTACTTGACCATGAAGTAGCAGTTTGATCAAATCATACTTAATGTTTCTCCTGACATTTTCTCATTACTTATTAAACAAACCATGTATGTTGGTCTTTATTTAAAAAAAACTATGTGTAGACAAAAAAGAATGTTTCTCAAAAATGATTGTGCTCTGCATTAAATGCCTAAGGTTGATATACCGTAAAACACAAACAAAAAACAAACTATTTCTATAATCAATTCAACATTAGTTTCTATTCAGACTAATACCCTTGGGAAAGGTATGAATCCCCACATTCCCTCTAACTTTGGGTTAAATAGTGTATATTGTGCTATTCAAAAAACTAAGTGTGGACAAAAAGTAATGTTTGCCAAAAATGATTAATCTCAGCATTATATGACCTAAAAATGGTTGATATGCCATAAAACACAAACAAACATCAGTTTCATTTTTATTTCAAAAACAACCCGTGTTGCGCATTTCCCATCTTATAGAATTGAAGCAACAAAACTTCAGGTTTTCATTTAAAAAACTAAACTCTTTACTTGTATTTTTTGTTCCTTTTTTTTTATCAATAGAATGTTCTTTAAACTGGTGACATTACTTTATTACTTGTATGACTTTTGCCTTACTTTATTTCTCTTATTAATGTTTTATCTTATGTCCTCTTATTATTATTATTTTGCTAACCTTTGCATTACTTCTAAGTAAACTTTTCTATTTAGGCTGTTAGTTTGTGGTTGAAAAATAAATAAAAAGATAAAAAATAAATAAATACACACACCAAAAAAAACAAAAAAAAACTAGCAACAAAAGCCAACTTTTTTTGTGTATGTCAGCAAGGTGGGTGGAGTTATTCATTTCTGGTCCTCCTGCTACTTTTGCATATTCATTATTATTATTATTATTATTATTATTTGTAGTAGTAGTAGTAGTAGTAGTAATATGAGTAGTAGTATTTTAATTGTATTCTGTTGTATTTGACAAACTTTTGAGCATCAGCAAGTTTAATTTCTTTTAGATTGCTGCTATCTTTATGCTGATTTAAATGAGGTGGCATGACTGCACCCTGCTACTGCATTATGGCCCACTCTTTTTACTGCTATGACAACTTTTATGTGGATGATATCATGTTCTTAGTAGATCATCCCCCTAATTGAAATACATGCTTTCTGAATCGTAAACAAATAACTTTAAGTGAATACAAAAATCAATTTCACTTCTTTAGGGTTTTCTAAAATTTTATATGTAATCGTCAATTAACTACAATTAGTAATTTGAATTTTTTCTTTCATTTAACACACACGGTACCTACAGAGTAAAGAACCACTGCCTTAATAATCATTCAATTATTTTGTTATATTATTATTATTTAAATATAATTAGGTTTTTCATACTTTAGTTTTTCACTTACTAAAATGTTTTCAATATTCCTTTTAGATTTTTCTCCAAATAAGTCTTTTCATTTAGCAAAGCAGTTGCTGCAGATTTGAAAATTACTTTCATGAATTTCTTTTAAATCCAAGTTTAGTTTTTGTTACCAAAAGCATAATATCTTGACTGCTTTTGCTTTATAAAAAATTCATTGAGTTTATTCGCAATATAAGTTTATTTTATTTTTGTTTCGAAGTGCCTTGATAAGACTTTTCTGAGTTCAACAAACAACTTAAACAGATTTATACATTAAACATGAAATGATAATTTCAAAATAAATAATTCCAATAATTTTAATTCAAACATTTTTATTTTGTGTACATGCATTAAATGTATGTATGTATGTATGTATGTATGTATGTATACATATATATGTATGTATGTGTGTATATTCAAAAATCAAATGAAGATCTACTATTTTATTGCCCGAAGAGAGTCACAAAGACTCGAAACACTTGTAGCAAACATCTATATATATATAAAATTCACGGCTCCAATTATTTACCATTTTCTATCTATCTATCTATCTATCTATCTATATATATATATATATATATATATATATATATATATACATAATACTTTGCTATCTTTATACAGGACGGTTTCGCTGTTTTTCATGGAAGCATGGTCGATTGCGTTTGATGCTTATCAATATGCCGCATATGTGTTCATTAGACAAAAATAGTGTTGTCGCTCGCCATTTTCTGTCCGTGCTAATCAGTCTGAAACCTAAACAAAATGGACGGTTGATATCGAGCAATCTGTGTCTATGAATATAGTGAAAAATTATGTTTCCAATAATATCAGCTATTGTTGCCATTTATATCTGTTCTTGCCTCTTCTTTCGTTCGTATTTACCTATTCTTTTTTTAAGTCTTTCTTCCTAATTGTTTTTCCTTATTCTTATTTTTCAGCTTTTGTTCTTTGTGTTTTAGTTTCAGTCGTCCATTTTTTCCAATCTTTATTCTCGCTTTTTTTCCCCGTTCTTCTTCTTTAACTTTTTTTTTTCGTTCGCGTTCTTTCTCTCTTTTCTTTCTTTTCTTTTCTTTCATCAAGGTATAATATCGTATTTTTTTAATTTTCTTTTTCTTTCTTTCCTTTCTTTAATAAAAGATGAAAATGCATATTCTTTCTTTCTTTTCTTTCTTTTCTTTTCATTTCTTTTATCAAGGTAAAACGTCATATTTTTTTCAATTTTCTCTTTCTTTCTTTCCTTTTTTTAATAACAGATGAAAATGCATATTCTTTCTTTCTTTTCTTTCTTTTCTTTTCTTCTTGTCGAGTTTTTATAAAGATACCAAAGTATATTATTTCTTTTTCTCTTTTCTTTTATCTTCTTTTTTGATTTTCTATTTACTTCTTTCTTTCTTATTTTTTGTCGATTTTTGTGGGTTTTTTAATAAACTTAACAAAGCATATTATTTCTTTTTCTTTTTTCTTTTTTCTTTTTTCTTTTTTCTTCTTTTTTTTCATTTTCTCTTTACTTCCTTCTTTCTTTCTGTTTTTGTCTTTTTTTATAAAAGAAAAAAATAAGGAAGCATGTTCTCTCTTTATGCCTCAATCTCTTTAACACCCTTTCTTTCCTTTTACCCTTTCTTTCTCTCTTTTATCTTTCTCTCTTTTTTCTTTCTATCTATCGTTTCTTTTCTAACGATTAAGATGCATATGCTTTCTTTCTTCGGTCTTTGGATACGTAGTACACGAGTTCAAATCCCAGTGAAAACCATTGCATTCACTTTCAGCTGTCTCGGGCAGATGAGGCTCGTTAACTCGGGAGACTAACTCATCTAGGTGAAGGGTAACACTGATTACAAAAGCCCAGGGATGAGCACATATAAAAATGGCCCTGTGCCGAACTTGGTTTGGTGCTCGACCAAGTAAATATCATATATAAACCTGCACACAGAACTAGCAGTATACAAGAATTGTGTGATCTTATACATACATATGAATCACAGAAATGTTTTATGCAAGTGGACCCATTCATACAGATTTTCAAATTACCTCATGTGCCCCTAACCATGTTTGTAGATATTATTGATGAATCTGGTTATTAATAGACTCGTTACTGACCATTTCTTTATATGAAGTCATTTGACTGAGTGTCCTTTATTGGGCAAAAGCATATATTGAAAATAATGTATAAGGTTTTATATTGCTTTCTTCTTTCTCTTCTTCTCTCGTATAGGTAGGTAGGTAGGTAGGTGAGTGAGTGAGTGAGAGCAGTCACGTACGTAAGTGGGTGGGTGTGTGGGTGACTTTTTGGCCGGGTGGTAGCGCTATAGACACACATGCATATTCAGTATTTTGCTTCTATGAATGAATATAACTATTTTGATTATATCATTCTATGTAATCAAGGAGAGATAGAAAGGAGTGTTTATTGGAATAAGTGTGGTCCCCCCTTTTTTTATGTGAATAACTTCATTAGTGCTTTTGACCTTGAAGTCTATAAGCTTTTTGGGATGAATAGAGTTGCGGTGTGGAGGTGAGGTGGGGCTCTTAGGGCCTCCAGAAATCCTGTTTGTGGTTTCTTCCAGCTTCTGGTATTTACCAATTCCGTATTCTGAGTCATTGGACGTTGGGGAAGGAAGGAAAGAAAGTGAAATGATAATGAAAGTGAGAGAGAAGGGGTTTAATTAGGCAGGAATATAAAGTATATCAGGTAAGGCGGAGTGGGAGGAAAGCATACATATTGAGAGAGATGTGCAGTGAGGTTGGAGCAGTGGAAAAAGATTGGTCTCTGGAATCGTATTACACAAGTTCAAATTGCAGTCAAAACCACTACATTCACTTTCATCTGTCTCAGGCAGATGAGGCTTGAGGTTGGAGCAGTGGAAAAAGCTCGGTCTCTGGAATCGTATTACACAAGTTGAAATCCCAGTCAAAACCATTGCATTCACTTTTCAGCTGTCTCAGGCAGATGAGTAAATTGATAGATAGACAGACAGACAGAAACTCATAAATATAGAGATGAAAAAGTAGTTATCAGTAGAAATGATTGAAAGACACATCCCAATTTTTACTATTATAAGAAAAACTCGCTGTCACTACAGAATAAATATTACGATTATTTTACTATAAATATCTCTATATTAATACACTAAGAATCTCTGACCTGACTTTATGCAAATGAGGCAAGTGCTAGCCACATTGTGATTGAATAACAGGATTATTCCTACAATTCTGATTGCTATTACTAACGGATTTAAACAAGTGACTTTGATTAAATTTTCGATGGAATTGATTCCTTCTGAATCTCTTTAAAAAAAAAGTGATGCCTCACTGTGTAGTTCTATTTTTGTAATAATATTTTCAGATTTTCTCTGTATTTGTTTTCAAAATAATTTTTTTAATTCGCAGTCTGATCTGAATTAATGAACCACTGATTTTTATATTGAAGAAAGATCTTATTGTTTTCTTATGTGATGATAAGAAGTTTCATGCTCATGTGGGGTTGAAGTTATCAACTACCGTGGAATTTACATGGGTCCTGCTAGTTATTATTATTTTACTATAAAGATAAAATGCAAATGATAACTTAATAGATCGATTAATAAATGAACCCAAGCAACCTCAATAACCAGGGCTATACAGTCAAATTTACTTTTAGTTGACCTTTGACAACTAAATATTTTCATTTACTAGCCAAACCCATCAAATGTTATTTCACTCTAATATAAAATAAACCAATACTATTGCTATAGAGTACATTGTTCTATTTTTTCTTCTATTAAAACTTTCACTGTTTAAATAATTTCACTTTGTTCATTTTATATTAAAAAAGGTTGAAAAGACATTTTTTTTTACTCATTATTTGAAAGATTGTCAGTGAAAAAAAACAGTCACCAAAGGATAAGTGTTTAATTATTTTTAGTCGCCACTTGGAAAATTAACTCGCAAATGCAAGTGATTCACTCGCAATGTAAAGCCCTGATAGCAAACGGCCATTTTACTAGTGAGTTACCAATACTAAATTATTCAGTCTACTCTCTCTAATTATAGTAATAATTTATAGAGAGCAATAAATAATTTTATGCAGTACATTTGTGTTTGCTGTTAAAAAAAGAAAGGGAGATCAGAAGTGGCAAGCTTATTAAATATTTAAAAAGAAATATGTAACTAAGTATTCAATGATGATTAATTTGCACTAAAAGATGGGTTTAAAAGCAATAGCAGATATTTTCCTTTTATTAGTAATTAAAAAAAAACTCAAAATCAGATGACAATATTAAATATATGGCTTCCCTCATTACATTTTTTATAATAAAATATCAAAGCCAAAATATAAATCTTGATATTAAATTCACGATCAATAACAAGCGTATATGCCTGTTAAAAATTATAGGTTTTAAAAATGATTTAATAAATCCTACCTATTGCATTCTTTTTTTGTTTAATTTCAAACTAAATTTTATAAATTAATTAATAAATTGTATTAATTTAATCTTGTGTATATTCCTATTAAAAACAACAGGTTTTGAAAATAATTTAATAAATTTTACCTTTAAATATTGCATTCTTTTTTTTATTGCATATATAATTCATTTCAAACTAAATTTTATAAATTGTGTCAGGCCCTCAGACCAGGTCCAAATGGACTGATGGTTCAGTCCGCCTCCGATGGGCATTATTTGTCCTCTAGCTACGGTCATTTCCAATTTCCTGATAAAAATAATAATGAAAGTGGTTGATAAATCCACCAGAGTTGTTGAGCACCCAAGAACTTTCAGTGACATGACGGATGGATCATCCTGGAGGTTGTGGTGCATAAATCCCTAGAGAAAGTGACAATTCAATATTTCATTTCAAGTTGGCAAGAAATGACAGGGAGGAGGTTGACTTGGGATGATGGTCAGGCAGTTGGATTTCGGAATTGTAGAACGCGAGTTTGAATCTCAGTCTATCCTTGTATCAAGGGTAATGAAGAAAGAAGAGTGGTAAAGAAAAAATGTGAAAGAAAATCAGAATCAGTATGAATATGGGAATGAAATAAAGAATGAAAAAAAAGGAAAAATGAAGAATATTTTTAAAAATTAAATCAATTAAAACAGATGAAGAAAAAAAATAGAATAATAATGAAAATGAAATAAAAAGATAAAGAACGAAAAAAAGGAAAAAAAAAACAGGAAAAAAAAAAGGAAAAATGAATATTTTAAAGAAATGAAATCAATTAAAACAGAAACCCCTAAAAGAAAGCCAAGCTCCTGAAATAAGTATTTAATTTATTGATTAAGTGATGCGACACATTTCTATGAAGAATGAGATCTGGCTTTCTTCATATGCTTCAAATTGCCTAAATGCAAACCACAGAGACTAGATTTATGGAAATACCTTGCAGTTAATTAACCAACAACTCGTATGGGATTACCACAAAAATACAAATAGTACAGAATTAAAAGAAACAAAAAAAGAAAAAAGAATGGAAAAGCTGTTTCTAATAGAATTCTAAAGGAAGAGAAACAAAGGCAGCCATTTTGTTTTGTATCATTGTGGCATTCAATATCAACAAGACGCTTCACTACTTTTGATCCAATGTTTGTTCTGCTTTTAAACAAAAAATTCTCTTTCTTTTCATGAATTCATTTCTTTGTTTATTTTATTTTGTACTACTAGAAGTATTTATATTTACTTGGTTGAGCACATACCCAAGTTAGGCATGAGGCCATTTGGTTTTATGTGTTTATTATATCTCTGGGCTCTTGTAATCAGTGTTGCCCTTCACCTAGATGATATATGTACTTGGTCAAGCACCAACC
>JAYKTE010483847.1:0-10104 GCA_036873565.1 Xipholeptos notoides | reverse complement strand
TTCACCAATTATTTTAAATTTTAAACGTCATTTCCCACAAGTTTTGAATTCGGAAATTTTTTTTTTTTTTCATTAATTTTCATAATTCTTACTATTAATTCACACGCCTTAACTGTCTTTCCTTTTCTCACACTTCTAGTCAAAATACTGTAATGGATAATACAAAAAGGCACTAACAGAAAAAAAGTCCAAATAACTACTCATTTTCTGTTTTTATCCTCCATCTGTTTGAATCATTCTTTTTTTAAAAAAAACTGATTTGTTGACTGCTTTCATCTATTCTTATCAGATTGTGATTTTAATTTTTTTTCTTTAGGTCAGTCGAAGATCACAACAAGCGGCTGCAGCCGAACGTCGATTAAAGGAAACCGAGTCTCGTGGATTAAAAGATCCTGAAGGTGTGAAACGTAAACTTCAGAAGAAAGAAGAAATGGAAAGAAGGGAACGAGAAGCAGATGCAGCTGGGGCGGGAGGAGGAGGAGGAGCAAATCTCAGGGTGAGTGAGTGTGGTGGCATGGTTAGGACTCTTGACTGAATTCCCTGTAGGTCAGGGTTCGAACCTTGCAGTAAGTTGGTTGGTTGGCATAAACCATGCATGTGGAAAGTGAAACAGATCTGTCAACGATTTGCATTTTATATATATATATATATATATATATATATATATTGCAATCTGTCGACAGGCCTGTTTTGCCATTCATGGCTCATCAGGACAGACAGCGATGCAAACACTAGTCTACTGTTAGTCAGGATCGAACGCGTACCGATTAATCATCAGTCTGGCGTGCCACCAGCTTGACCATCAGCGACTTGCTTACGAGTAACTTTTTCATAACTTATTCAAAGTACTCCATCCTCTTGCAAGAGGAGAGTTATGCCTTGTAGTTATAGTAAACAAGTCACAAATATACAACCGCTGCTCACTATGATGAGAGAGACCTTTTAAATTAATATAACGCTATGATTAAACTAAATTCTTGCAGAACTTATAACAGTGTCATTAACGCTAGTAGTAATAATGATGATAGTAAACTAGAAACAAAGGGTTGGTCATTTGACTAATGTAGTTGATATTTCACAATGCTTTATTTTAATGCAATTGCAATATTTTATTATTTACCTATGGATTGCGCGACTTAACTTTTCTAAAATGCTTTTTAACTTATTAAAAAGAAAATCAAAACCCAAACTTTATTCAATGAAGTTATTTCCCTTTTTACTTACATATTCAGAGTCGCCTCCCTTTTACTATTTTAGTGCAATGAAATAACGTCTGCCCTCGATTTTTTTTTTTCATTTTGTAAATTACAGGATTTTCACGACTGGCCTCTAGGAAATGATAAATAAGAAATGTATACTTAAAAATAACAAATATAATATAAAGAAAAAAAAACTGGTTTTATAAAGTGGTTTCTCTTTGAAATCGAACAACTTTAGTAAACAGTGGCAGAGGTGAAGGGAGTTTAAGGGGGAGGTGGCTTCGTGCTTGCCCAGCTACTTTAACTTTCTTTATGCTGTACAGCAACAGCACACTATATTTCTGAACTTCATTACTACGAATAGGTTTTTATCTAACTTTTTCTGAACTTAATTTGCATCATTTCAATTCACTATACTCTTAATGCCAACTGCAGCTTGTACATCAAATCCTGACTTGCAAGTCAGAACCAAAAATCAACTGAGATGTGACTCGTGTCTCAAAAAAACTAGTAGGTAAAGTTACTCTTATCTTAAAGTACCACATTATTTATATGAAAGTTTCTATCTTGGAACACATGTTTGGGCTTTCCCAAATAAATGTCCATGGTGATATTTTTGTTATTTTTTTTTTTTTTTACTCCATTTTAATCTATGTACATATTCTGTCTAAAATCTTAATCTCATTCTTAAATCAAATATTTAAAGAAAGTTTCTATGCTGAAACTTATGTTAAGATGTTTCTGGATAAATTTCCGTCCTGATATTTTGATAAATTCTTTACACCATTTTGATTTTTCTACATATTCTGTCTGAAGCATTCACCTCATTCTTAAACACCTTTCTATGCATTTGATTTAATATTCCTTCATTATCTTCCAAATTCATTGAAACAATTTTCTATATATCTATTTATTTTTGCCTTTTTTTTCTTTTTTCAGTGGACAGTCGACTGACAGAACAACAAATTAGATATGTGCATAATCTCTATCCTAACAAGGATTCTCCACAAAACAATTCTTCACTACTTAAAATTTTGGTTGTAAAACTCATTTGTCTTTCTTTTAACTTATACTGCCTTTTTCTCTTTTTTTTTATATACAGTTTTAAGGTTTTTATTTTGATTTATCCTATTCTTCAACATATTTATGTAAAAACTTAAGTAATCAGATGGGGTGGGGAACAGTAATTAAAAATCATTCGATTATCAGACAATAATCCATTCTTTAATAATTTTGTTTCATTTCATGTGGATGTTAGTTTTAAGGAATAATAAATTGATTAAAGAATATCAAATGAATTAAACAATGAATTAATTATAGAATAATAGAAAATCTTATTTTTAAAATTAAAACCCTGTTAAACAATAAAAACAAAAATAAACTATTCCATAGGCATTAAGAGGTGCTTTTCTTTCTTTTTGTTTTTTTACTGTCAATACATATACATAATAAAAACCTTAAAAGATATGGAGAATTTTTATTGGTCAATTATGATATTGTTTGAATTCATATTATCATAAGATGAATGTTTATAAGAATAGACTTGGTTTAATTTCTGAATTGAGGATTTATAATTAGTTTATTTAGACTCTTGTTTTCATCTTTATTTGGGGAGATTTATAATCTAAAGCAGGAGTCTTTTTTATTTATTTATTTTTTTTTACCAAGAAATGGCAAATGAATAACTATAAAACAGGGTTTACAGGCCTTTTTTTTCCAAAGTCTAAATGCATACAGAATTTTCTGTTACTTCAGAGATCCCTGATCTAAAGGATAGGATAATCGGTTTAATACACAAGACAAATCTCTCCTAGAAACCTGGTAGGAAGCTTAATATGATTGTATCAGAAAGCAAATATTAATAAGATGAAGGAAATTTACAACTTCATCAGGAGACTGTCATAAATTTAATTCAATTGGCACTCACCACAGCCTCTTCAGACTCTTATGATGTGGTGAAAGCATTTTATCCTTGTGGTTTGGTTCATAGTTTGATGAAGGCTCCCACATCTGACTGGTGACACTTTCAGAATAAAATGTTTTGTTTTATAACAACTAAGATTGTAACAATAGGATTGTCAAATTGCTCTTGCTCCTTATCGTTCTATAAGTCTGATTCTAATGGCGTCCAGCTGATTTTGACAGTGAAGTAGAAGAAACAAACAAAAGTTGTTTTTTATTCTATAGAATTGTTTTCTAATAATTTATTATTGGTGGTACCGTACTTAAAAGTTCTGTAAATGAGGGAGGGAAATATTCCAGGGAAACATTGGTAATTTACAATATAAGCTATTCCATGCTGACCTGTGGCATATTACTACTCTTCCTCTCCAATTTTTTGTCTCTTGCTACTACTATATACATCTTCTTAACCCAAGTCTAATTGTAATAACAAAATATTCAGATAACTTTCCTAAAAAAATCATTTAGATTAGATTTTGCTTTATAAACTATTAAGATTCATTTAATAATAATTCCTAAAATAAATTTCTCCTTTACTAATAAGCTGTGTTGTCACTGGAAGGAAAATCTATTTTAATGGCATGTAAAAGTGGTCATCATAAATTTTTGAAGTGAAATCTGGTTACATTAGTTAATTTGTTATTTCAATTATAATCCACAAATTGGATAACATTACAAGATGAGATTAATAGTCTGAATAATTCAAATGTTACTAGTTTACAGTTTATATAATTAGTAAAAAAAAAAAATCAGCTTTTTTTTTTAATTTATCTTATTTCCTATTTTTGTAGTTTTGTGTTAAAAAAAATTATGGAAGGTCTGATTTATTTATTTTTTCCATGATATATGTATATTTTTTTCAAAAATGCCTTTTTTTCAAAGGAAACAATTTCCCTCCACAAATGACTCAACAATATTTTTTTTTTTTTTCAAATGTGCAGCGATGGGAATTTTTCTTCATATTTAAATGGCTACATTTCTTTTTAAATAATAAGAATGATCTTAATAATGATTAAGGTTATTTCTACTCGGGATTGAACCACGAAAAATGATTTTAAAAATGAATTCAGAATGTTCAAACCTGTAATATATCCTAAATGTAGTTTATTTGTGTGATATTAACAATATCATTTCATGATTTTTGCTCTGTTATCAATTTATGGTTCTTATGTACTATTGGTTCAAACAGCAATTCCTACCTAATTCCAAAATCATCAGGTCCCTCTCTTCAAGATGGGTACCTTGTGATAGCACAAAAAATATGTGTGTGTGTTAAAAATAATTTAGGAAAAAAAAAAGACATGGAAACGTGTTATTCAACATTATAACATTTCAGTTATTACTAACCTTCATAACATGTTTATTGATTGTGTGTACAAGATAAATGTGTGTAATATCAAATCTCAGTGAGATAAAAAAAACAGATGAGAAAAAAATTGATATGCAAATAATTGTATATCACTATCTGCACTTCTTGGAACTGCTGATAATACACAGTTGATGCAAAGGTTGGCCACAGACTACATGTACAACAGATCTCCGGTTTTTACTTCAGAGTTTTCCTTTTCCTAGATGCCTGTCTTAACAAAGAGTAAGGGCGCATTTAAAGAGAAAAAAAAAAACGCCCCCAGACTCAAACCTTGGTATTTCCACATCCCAATGTAATATATATGTAAGATTATATATATGCTATGTGTAATCTCGGTTGATACATTCCATATTCTATCTATGATGTTCATAATTCATTTCTTTATTTTTCTTTCAATTTCAATAATGTTATTGTTAATGTGTTGCAAATTTACCAAATGTTACTACTATATTTTGTGGCCTAAAACTTTTGAAGCAACTTTTGTACAAAGAAAAAGGCAAAACTAGCACGGAAGAATTGATTTCCCAGGAATGTCTGTTTTTGATGTGTGAGCCAATGCCATCAGCCAAGTGTGTGTGTGTGTGTGTGTGTGTGTGTGTAAGGCATCTCAGCAGATGGCTGATTGGCCGTTCATTGTCCTTGGTTCATCCAATCAAATCTTCCATTTAAAAAAATATTGACTAAAGAATCCTTACTTCGATCTAAAACTCCTCCTTTCATGCGACTTAAATCACACAAAATTATTCAGTCTTGCTTTTATACCAAAAATGTTTTAATCTCTGTCTCTCTCCCTGTCTGTCTGTTCACAAACACTTTGTGTTTCGAAGAAAGATCCACATAAATGTTTTTATTCAGAAATGACACTGTTACAATGGACGCTTTTTCATTTATTTCAAATTCTCAATTGGGAACCCAGGACCTGGGACATAAGGCTCACTTCTATCCACGGAATTTTTTTTTTCCAAATACTTTATGTATTCCTGAAACATTAAATTATTTGGGCAAGTAGAATTTATTTTGGTAAAGATGGAATCCTAAGAAACCCACCGCCAAAATACCCATGCAATGCTGGATACACTGTCTAATACTCAAGTGTGTGTGTGTGTATATATATGAGTATATTCAATATTCACTCTATAATAGTTAGCAAACTTTTTTCCCATAATGAATTCTCCTTTTGTATATTGACCACAAGAAGATCATTACTTACTTATATATATATATATATACACACATACATTCATATACATTTGGCAATACTGAAAACACATCATATGACTTCCATCTTCTCTTACTACACATATGAAAAAAGATTATTGATATATGTAATATTTTTGTGTATACATACACACACACACACACACAAACATTTAATTGTTTATAAGTGATTAAACCATTTTTAATAATGTTAATAAATATTTTAGGAGTTCAAAGGTTCAATTCTAGATGTGTTCTAGTGATGAGTTCAAATTAGAATGAAACAGATTTGTATAGACCTTCTAAAACATATATTAATGGTCTTATCAAAAACAGTTTATTTACATACACACTCACCTGCAAACTGTTACCAAATATTTTTCTTTTTGTACAATTGTATACAAATAGATAAAAAAGGCTGTCAACTCTGGAAATATAAAAACTAAATACTCAGTGTTCAGTAGAACATGCGTGTAATAAATTGAAACTCTTTTCTTTTGTGTCATCCTACCATCTTTTGATACCATTTAAAATTGTTTTAACTCCCCAATGCTTTGACTTTTCTTGGTTCCCATTTTTATCTTCTCACTCTGGACATTAACATCACCCGAATTCAATGTGGGTAGTTGACTGAGCCAAGATTTTCTTGATTTTTTATTTTATTTTTTATTATTGCATTCAATTAAAGCATCTTGTGAATAAACAATTGGTTATAGTGTTATTTAAATTATTCTGGCTTGTATACATAATGTTTCAAAACTCCCCAGATTTCTTTGTGTCTCATTTTTGATCTCAGGAACTTTTTTTATCTGCGCAGACATAAAAAAACAGTCGGAAAAAATGTTGGTTAAAACTGAGGGATAATCCACTGGAGGTTGCAGTTTCAATCCTGATAGCAAGGGAAAGTAACAAGAAATGATTAATAAAAATCAACATTATTACACTATATGTACAATAGAAATTTATTCTAATGTAAAATTAATGTAAGCTGAACTTGTTTTTACATGTATTAGATGGGAAAATATATCAACTAAATATGAAAGTCAGTTGAAAAAAGTAGACAAACTGGACGGTCTGTATATTACCAAAAACCAGCAAATTGGATAACAAGAATACTGTTTTACTTATCTTTCTTAATGTTAATATTTAGATTTAATATCTTTGTTTTAATCAAAGCCAAAACATTTTTCAGGTAGTAATGAGCTTTGAAAGATAGACACAATCCTAGCAGAAAATTTGGGGGAATTTTAGATATCATGTGAATTGAAAAAAGAAATGGTAGTAATTGTTAGTACCTGCGAATTTATCATAAACTAAACTAATGCAAGATACAGATTTACTGTACTTTGTTTGAATGAGAATGATCTCTCCATGGATCGAATAAAGGGATCAGTTCAAAATTCTATAAAGATTTTTAAGATTAATAAGTTACATCTGATGAAGGCTGAAGAGCATATCAACCAACATGTTGCATTCATCTCAGAATAATTTTAATTCTTAATCTGTCTCTCAGGGCTTTCTCTGAACTCAGAATAACGAATTTCCTCAAGAACTCCAGCACATTCTGTTCCATCCCAGTCAGGGACCACATGGTGCTATGTCTCCATGGGTCCTTACCTTGTATCATCACACCAGTCAGCAACTGAGCTCAAACTTCACTGATCCTTCCTGAAATCAGTATCAAAAATGTCTCCCCCATTGTCTCTAACCCTACTTCAGCCAGGAACTGCTTGGTGTCCTCCCCCCTCAGGATTTTACTTTCATTCTGGTTCTAAGGTTGTTATTTTTTTTTTGTGAGCACCCACCACCATATTGGTTTTGATACTCTTCTGGCATTTTTTTCTCTCTTCAGTCTTTTCTCTTTTCCTGCTTTATTTAATCCTTGTGATTCACTACTTTACTTAGTATCCTTTTTGTTATTGTTATTATTATTAATATTATTATTATTAATAGTCATTAGTATTTGCATGAGTATCAATAAGGAAGAAAATAAAATGATTATTGTTTACCAGAATCTTTGTGATAAAACTCAATTTGTGTATCAAATTTTCGGACTATTGTTCTCATCTTTTATTGTTATTTTTGCAATGCTCCCAAGCTCTATCACTTGAAGAAGTCGGGAGGGTTCATTAGCTTAAATGTTGTGAAGATTGCAATCATACAATGAGAGGACAATAGTTGTGGAATGTAGGGCCATTTTTGTGCCAAACAAAAATAATCCTAATTGGGGAATTATAAAAAGTAAAACTTCTCTTTATAATAAAAAAGAAGAAATTAGTCCAAATGGTGAACACTGCCTCAAATGAGAATATGGTCCAATGGAAGAATTTGTTCAAGTAGTAGCTCTAGTTATCCTGGGCTAATAGTTGTTATAGTGTTGATAATAATAGTAATAATATTAAAAATAATAATAACTAGCAGAAACTGTTGAAATTCCAATAGTAATTGTTTTTTTAAAGAATCTATCATGTTTTTCAAAATTGGCTTTTTAAAAATATAAAATAAAATAGACAAAAAGACAATTTGAAACCTTAAAACAGCCAGGTTTTTAAAAAAATGTTCAACCAGTAAAGATTTTACTTATCTCTGGGATAAAGTCATTAAAAGGGAGTAAATTGTTCCTCCATAATTACTGTTATGATGATTGTTATTTGTAACCCACATATGCACTAATGTATTTACATAGATGATTGTCCAAAGATTAAATCCACTAAGGGCAGAGCTACTTTCCCTCAAGTAAGGCAGTAAGAAAAATAATTGGAGATTTTAGCTTTGTCAGGGGATTATATAAAAAAAGTATGTTAATTTTGTCTTTTCACTTGTTTGTTGATTTCATCTCTGGGTTTAAAAAGACAATCCAAATTTTATTGGTCATACCCCAGTCTTATTTAGACCAAAAATGTGATACACTAAATGATTATTATAATATTGTATACAATATTAGCTTGTTTGGAAAGTTATGGGTTTTTTTGTTTATTTATTTTTTATTATTTAAAGAGTATCCAAACATTATAGTAATATGTGTATCCTAGCTATAGCACTGTGTTCATCATGAATTGCACTTTTAGACCCCTTTAACTTTTCTTCACACTGTCTTGTGATGTCTGCTGTTTCTTGGACTTTTATCTTTGAAACATTCCTATCCAATTTTGAAGGTCACCCAGTGCGAGTCTCATCATCCAAGCTGAAGTATCCACTTTTTTTTTGTATTTACCTAGACCATCATCGCCATTCACTTGGCAAGTAGTTTTGAAAGCTTTTACCACTTTTACACATTTAATTTTAAAAAAAAGAAAAGGAAAAAAATACAAACTTGAATATGACAGTTTTCGGCATTTCATCAGTTAATAGTAATGAACATAGAAGACACATTTTACACAATGAAAGTTTTTCTAAGATTTAGTTAAATACATTACAGGTTTGTTAGCTGATGCAAAGATATTAAATTTGATTCATATTAATTGATGAATTTTGAATATTAATTTGAATATAATCCATTAAATGCTTTATAGGTTTGTTGGCTGGTGTCAAAAACATTTACTTGGATTCATATTAATTGATGAATTTTAAAGTAATTTTTTTTCTCACATCAGCTAACAATCCTGTTATTTAATTCATTATATTCATACTCGTGCATGCCCATCAAAAATAAAATCTTAGTCTTAATAAATAAATAGTATGAAAGTATATTTGTTTAAGGCAATTATGATTATGAAAAAAATTCTCTTCTATATGTACAGCCTTCATAGCTCAGTCAGTACGAATGCAATTTAAGAGTCTGGGGTTAGTTTTCCATGCAGGGTACACATTTTCGCTTTTAATCCCCAGAGCATAGTAGAGAATAATTCAAATAAGTTGATGAATTTTAACATGAATATTATTGATCAAATACGGCTTAGCTGAGGAAAATTACTTGAAAACTCATCAACTTAAATGAATTTATATTAATAAAAATATGACCAATTAGTTATAAAAACAAGTCGCATATTATACAGTGAAAACTTTATCTAAAACCTCATTAAATTCAATTTGTTAGCTGATGTGAAAAACCATTACTTTAAAATCTATCAGCACTTTCCAGACAATCTTAATAGTTTGTATTTTTTCTCACCAGGTGGCATTGTTTTTCAAACTCAGTTAATACTCATATTTATTTTCTTTTTGGAATTTTTGTTTGAAATAAAATCCATTTTGTTAAAACCAGGTTTGTTTTATTTAATTCTTTTTAATAGTATAAAGCTATGTCTATTTGTGATAAAATTATTTTCTCTTGAATTTGTAGAATCATTTTTACAAATACATAATTTGAAATGAAAATTCCAAACAGGTTTTCATTGTTGAAGAGTTGTTTTTTTTTTAATGGTGGCATTCTTATTT
>JAYKTE010483846.1:0-19021 GCA_036873565.1 Xipholeptos notoides | reverse complement strand
CTTTACCCAGGTTTCACAATTGCAATCATACATTATATATATATATAAAATACTTTATGTACGCTCTCAAATAAATTTGATAGAGACCTTTCAAGGTCCTGGTTGAATGGCTCCTGTCTTTATCTAGTGATAAGTAAATTCTCTTACTTTGTAATAAGTGAGCTCGGCACTTTTTAATGACTATAACAGAAAGACTGAGCCTGTAACAGGTTGACTTATAGGCCAGTGATTAGAATGTCAAAAAGTTGGACTGATAATTATTTGGTACAAGCTCAATCCTGACTAGAAGAAGAGTTGTTATTTGCATAGTTGTACTGATAATCTATAAATGGCAAAACAGGCCTGTAGACAGATTGCAATAATATTTTATTACAAAGTAGAGTGCTCAATATTAATAAGTAGAGCAATTATATATTTGTATATATTTATTTTTGACACCCCAATGTGTCTCGTCAGGTAGTTAGGGTTAAAGTGATTTTAAAATGTTTGATTGTGTGTGTTTAGTCAAATACATTAATATATATATATATTTCAGCCATGACCATCACCTGTAAGTTGAAATTTAGTGGGAAGAATGCATTTGATAAAATATGAGTTAATGCTCAAAATATATTAGTACAAAATATTTTTTAAATGTAATAGATTAACTGAAACATGAATTTTAAAGATTTAGAAAAATGCACTCTAATTATTTCCAATTTTGAACTTGTTTTTCAATTTGAAGTTGATTAATCCATTTTGAAATTGATTGTTCCACTTTGAAGTTGATTAATTCTATTACTTGAAAATAAGTCCATTTTGAATTTGATAGGCAGCCAGATTTCCGAATCATAATGCGTAACTTTGAATCCTAGTCGTTCCATTAACAGTTTATGGAAATTATGATAAAATAAGAACATGTGGTCAATGGTTCCAGGGTTAAACATGTCCCCAAGTGTCAAAAAGAGTTTTCAAACTAAAGGGACCTCTATTCTTTAGAACTGCCAAATATTTTGTTTAGAATCATTGTTTGCAATGATAGATTCATCACTTGAAAATTGTCTATAGAGATAACATTTTTTAAATAAATTCTTTTAAAGAAAATTTTCTATATTGAAATAATCAGGTCTCCTCAATGTTTCCTTAGCAAGAAGAACATTTTAGGAAGTAAACTTATTTGAAACTTTTAAACAAGTTTTTTTCCCATACCCTGTATTACCCTCTGGGTTAATAAACTTGACAAGCCTAATTGGTTATCTGTATGAATGAAGTAATAATGCCACAAGATAAACATTGAGTCGTCAATGTTTTCCATTTCTTTCTTTTTGTTTTTTGAGAATTAGATAAAAATGTATTAATGAGTGACTCTACCTACTTTTGCTTATCAAAACTTTCAAGTGAGCACACTTCCTGAGGATTGCTTCTGGCACCACATATTGTAGAAGCAAGGTCCTCAATATTCTTGACAAGCAAGCCATTTCTCTGTACTTTCTGTTATCTTGAAAAGTAAACCTGTTCTAGCTCTTCACAAATTATCAGTATTTTTCTCATACTCATTATTGTACATCATTAGTATCTTAACTTGTCCCAGTCATTATAATGAATATGATTTGGTTTTTGCATCCTTAGGCCTTTTTTTCTTTTCAAGAATACTCATGTTATCTTCAGGAAATATTTAATTAGATCCTTTATTCAATCTAATGTTGCTTATTTGTTTATTATAAGTACACTATATTTATAAAGCCAGACATAACAATCCAAAAAATGATTTATTAGATAGACATATTTGGGTTTATGATAACTACAGGAAATCAGCCAATATCAATCTGAAATCATGACACTCACTAGTGTCGAATAATAAGAATATGGTTTGTTTATATGAATAAATATTAAATGATTGTTTAACACTACTAGTGTGTATGCTCATTAAATTTGATAGGGGTAAGTCCACTTGGGACAGTGGACTTAGGAATCATAATACATGAGTTCAAATCCCAGCCGTTCCATTTACGTTCACGTTTGGACTAATACCCTTGGGAAATGCATGAATCTCCACATTCTCTCCATCTATAGATTAAATAGTGCATATTGTGTCATTAAAAAAAAACTATGTGGACAAAAGAACGTTTCTCAAAAATTGTTGTTCTCTGCATTAAATTACCAAAAAAGGTTGCTATGCTGCAAAAGAAAACAAACCAAACAAATATGACAGGTTTCTATATCACAAAAGTTGATAAAATTGTCTGAATAAAGAAATGGTATGAAAAAATGTTGTATATGTTTGTGGAAATTAAATAAAAAGCAAAATTAATGAGAATATGCAAATGAAGTTTGTTTATAGTTTGGTGTTTGATTTTTGTATATGGTATAATTAATGAAAAATTTGCCTGATGACTGAATATTCAGTTCTGTCTGGTCAGGCTTTAGCTCTTGCTTTTAATTATGAAGAAAGAAGTGGACACCAAACAAATATGTAAAAGCATGGGTATTATTAGGTTTAATAAGAATTATGACATAATAAACTCAGTCAGAATAGATTATCTGTACAATCTACAAAAGAATGGAATTATGTTTGGAGTTAGAGTTCTGGTTTTAATCACTACTAAGTCAAATATATTTAACTTGAAATAAAAACATGCAGTGGGGGCAATAAGTATCTTATACATAGCAAAAAGTTGATTTATTTTTATTACACGAAAACAAAAAAAATGACAAAGTGCTATTCTAATGTATTTTTGTATGATAAAGATATGAGATTTGTATTTATCATACAAAAATATATTAGAATAGCACTTTGTTATTGTTTTTGTTTTCATGTAATAAAAATAAGTAAACTTTTTGCTTTGTATCAGATACTTATTGCACGCACCATATATCTAGAAATTAGAGAAAAAATTAAGATAATTTGAGATAAATATTGCCTATATTTTTTAATCAAATGCATACACATCTGCATATGTGCGTGAGAAAGTGTATATCTTTCTAAAACTATTGCATTTAATGAGTGCCTCTATAGGTATTCATCTGTACAACCTAAGAATCAATGCTTGCGATAGTGTGTGAATAATTTTTGATCTTGCTCTCCTTTCACACTGCTTTTGATCAAACAAAATGAATCCAGTTGAAAGCCTTTTCACAATAATATATTTTATGATTGCTTTGCATACTGTTTGCTGTTTTGTGGGAATGAATTTCTGCATTTGTGCCTATGGGTAAGCAATATTTACATATGTGCTTTTAGATGCACGCCGATAAACCACACTGAAGTGGGTGAATCAGGGAAGAAGTAGAAAGCAGTGAAAAGGGCTAAGATAATGCATTGGAAGAACAAAAGTTTTTTTTTTTATTTATTTGTTGTTTGTTTGCATGCTTGTTTGTTTGTTTGTTTTTGTTAAGGGTCTTTTGTGTATAATAGTATTATGACTAGATTGTATACACTTGCTTGCATGAAACATTTCCATTAGCAAGATCAGTTGACTGTGTTTATAGAAAAGGAAAAAAAAATTTGGAGAAGCTTTTTTTTTCTTTTTTTTTTTAATACAACCTCTTTCTATTTCACTGTTGCTGTTCTCAAAATAATCTTTTTTTGGGGGTCAATTTTTGTTTTCTTTTAAAAAAAAACTCGTTTCTTTCATTCTTTCTTATATCCTCTTTTCCCAATTCCTTTCACCCATTATCACTTTTACTTATTCTGTTTATTTCTGCAAACTCATTTCTGAACTTGGTATTCAAACTAGTTGAGCACCAAATCAGTATGTAGCTCAAGGTCATGTATAGTGAGCTCAGTGGTAAATTCAACCTGATTTAACTATCTTCCTTTGCCAATTTTCATCAAAATAATATATGAATACTTAATTAATTGATAAAAGACTATGTAGTGACCCCTTATATATACCAAAGGCCAAAGCATAGGACGATTCTAATACTAACTATCTAGTAACAGTGTCTTTACTCTTCACCCATATAGGTCACTCAAGCGCTACCACCCAAAATTCTTTTGTCTCTCTCTCTCTCCCTCTCTGACCAATCTCAAGACTAGTCAGCTAGTAGTAGCAGAATAAGAAAGAGATGACTAAAAGTAGTACAGTCTCTCTGAGTTTGACATGCCTGTATTAGAGTACAATAAGGACATCCTTGATAATTTTATTGGCAGTCAGGTGGGCCCCTTTACAGTGCCGAGCCGCTTGGACATGGTCCAATTGACCAATGGCTCAGTCCGCTCCGGGTTGATACTGGCTAAGTTAATAAAACTGTCCAAGCTTCCCTGATATATTTTTTACTCTTCAATATGTCTTCTGTCTCGCAGTACTTTTTCTGCCATTTTTATTTGAAATATATCTTTCTCAGGCTCGAAAATAACTTTTTTTTTCTCTCTCTTGACTTGATATTTTTTTTGCTATTCTCTCTCAATAAATTTACTTTCCCTTGTCTCTCAACTTTTTCAGAACAAAAAGTCTCTCCCAAATCTCACTCATCACTTCCTTTCTAGACTTTCTATATCGTTTCTTATTATTCCCTTTATGAGAAAATTTTTCAATAGAATGAGTTGTGCTTAAACTAATGCAGGCGGACAATAAGAATTGATTTCAATCTGATGTGGCCACTATTGAACTTACTTAATTCTACACAATCTCATCCTCACCACCAGATCTCTTTTCATTCTCTTCTCTTGTTCCTATCAGCAGGTGCTAATCTCTCACATATTGTAATAGTTATAACTTCTGACCGTTCAGTCTTTTCATTGAAATCACATGTGATTGATTTGTAACTAATGCCAGGAAGCAACAAAGTCCTACAAAATTCTTTTCTATATATCCGGAATCATTCTGTGCTTCACTGCAACTTCATAGCCAATCACCATCAACAATAGGTCCACTAAACTCAGAAATGCAGCCAATAGAATATCAATTTATGAATACTTTTGAAAATGAAAAAAATAAATAAAAACCTGACTACCTTCTCTGAACTTGATATTGCTCTGAACTTTTCAAAGGTGGGTGGCTTCCTTGTTCAATGAAGTATTTTGATCAGTATCAAAAAGAAATAAGCAGAACAGGAATCTAATCTAATGTCACATTTGTGAACACTGACATTTTTCCAATATTTTAACATTTATCCCTTTCATATATATTCTGTGATTTTCTGAAATAAGGATATGAATGATCTAATATAAATTTGTATCTACATTTAAATTTTTCTGTATATAACAGGGTAGGTTGATTTTTCAACTTTTTTAAATATCAAAAAGGATAATCTATCAAAAGTTCTGCATCCATCTATTAAATACCCATACCAAAAATAAAAGATTTTAAATAAAAATATACTGAAAAATCTTTGATTTTTCCAGGTTTGGCCTAAATATGGATGTGAAAACCAAACAATTTCAGTATTGGTCATTTCATTTAACTTAATATGGAAATGGATCAGAATATCAATTATTTAACAGACTTTATTATTTTCTTTTTGTTAAGTCTTAGTTTTAATTTTATGAATACATGTTTCCATGCAAATTATGTCTTTAAATTCGATTCCTCAAATAAATAGAAAGTTTTTGAAAAAAATATTTTGTGTGGTAATTTATGATATGATGTTATTTTGCATCTTTTCTTCGATTATTCTTTTAATAGTTACAAAATCGACCTATCCTAATATGTAAGCACATACATTGATATGTAAATATACATCCCTTAAACTCTGCCTGTTCTATCAAATTCACATTTGAACTAATACAATTAGTAAAAAAAAAATGTGATTGCACTTGACTTTCCCAATAAGAGATTAAATTGTGAAGAATATAATACACTTTAGTTCTTAATTGGTCACCTATCTAGGTATAAAACTAATAACTGTAGGCATGATACACCCACTGCTGCATTAGGTCTTTCAGGAACTCTTTGACTGGGTTTTAGTGTCAGTTGCAGCTCAATATTGTTTCCAATATTTAAAATCTTTTTAAACACTTTTTATCTTTAGAAGTATATTTTGCTTTTTACTCAAATTTTTTCTTTCATCTTTGACAGAAAAATTATATATATACTTATATATGATGTTACAAAGATAACAAACACATTATTATTTTTTATGTAAACAGCAGCTCATCAGTGAGGTAGCTTTTCTTAATTTATGAAAAGAATTCACTCATCTATACATTTGTTCTTTATACCTCATACATATCTTTCTCTGAATATCAACTTAATTGAGCACTCCATCCAAATCTGGACAAATACCATAAGATACGATCTCAATCTTTTTTACTATGACCCTGGGTTCCTGCATCAATGTTCTTTGTCAGGCAGTCTATTTCAAAGTTCATATATATATATATATATATACAGATATTCATATGAAGTTGGAGCACCATCCACACTTTCATTATGATTAATACTTTTAGAATTAAACATCTCAAGAATTTTGAAAAATAATAAACTGATTAATGTTATTAATTTAAAAAAACAAAAAATGAAATATTGCATTGCAACCAATAGTTATTACTTTTTTTTACAATTGATAAAATTAGAATAATAGAAAAATTATTTGTGTTTTAACATGAAAACTGGAAGCCATAAAAAAGGAACATGAAATTAAAGTTACATTTTTCGGTGTTTAGAATTTAGTAACCTGATAAAAATACATACATACATACATACATACATACATACATACATACACATATATATATATGTGTGTAATTCAGATTTTATGCATAAAATTATTTATTGAAACTGACGATTTATGAAGTACGAGGGTAAATCAAAAGGTTCTAAGACATAAACTCAATTTGAGTGAAAATAGAACCACAAAGTTTTATCAAGAAGGAATTTTTCAATAGAAACATCACTTGCAGAAGTGTATTGAGTTAGGGGGATCTTATATAGAAAAATAATTTTGCAACTTCCATAAATAAAGTTTTTCTTCAATTGGTCTCAGAAATATTTGATTTACCGCCCAAGCCACTGAACTGATCATGATCAAACCTGGTATGAAGATTGCCCCCCATCAAGGTATGGTGCATACCACTTTTTAAGGTTACAGTCAAAGGTCAAGGGCATAGCCTATGTATGTATACTCTCCTACAGCTCATACCATTTGACTGATCATGATCAAACCTAGCATAATGTAGCTCTCTGACCTAGGGATAGTACACACTATTTTTCAAGGTCAAGGTCAAAGGTATGGCCCTTTATAAACTCCCTGGAGATGGTGCCATCATCCCAGGGGTTGCCATCTTCTTTGTGAATTTGAATCAGATCATCCTCCTCCTCCCCTATCCCCTCAACCAATCTTGATGAAATTTGTAAAGTGTAAGAAAATAATTATTTCCAAATAATAACACAAATTCATGCATCAGTGACTTTTGGGCCATCCTGTACATATACACATACAAAGTTGAATATAGAAAAAGTATGCAAAGAAATATGAGGCGTTGAGAGTAATAACTCAACAAGTGCCACCACAGCCAAAAACGAGTTATGTAAACCACTGTATTCTTAAAAGCCTCCTCTACTATGAGGAAGAGAAGACATAGTCCTATTGAGACTGAAACATTGGTGAAAATAGACTTGAGGGAACAATCCGATAAGTTCCACAACACTCTTGCCAATTGTATACCTTAAGCTACACAGCAAGCATCTGGCTGCCAATGACAGTGCATGGGACAAAGATCTTCAGCCAATTACAGTGCATCCTGTTGTTTACTTTTTTTGTCTTTTTCTCCATTTTTTTATATTTGAGGCTTGTCGAGTTGTTACTTTTAACACCTCATATGATACATGCATATTTACATTTTCATTGATCTACGCAAGTACAACTTATTGTTTAATATGTTTTTTTCTACCTTTTATTCCATTTATTTTTTTTTTTTTTTTGTTTAGGATTAATGCGATCACGAGTTCGTGGTGCTGATGCAGCCACTGGCAGGATTCTCACGTTTCTTGATAGCCACTGTGAATGCAATGAGAATTGGATTGAACAATTACTGCAGCGGGTTACTGAGGTGAGTCAATATTTCCAATAAAAAAAACAATAGATGATTCTAACAAGAAAAGGAAAAAGAAAATCTTCTTATTAAAAAAATCCTTGAATTTTAATGCACAATAGAGCAGAAACTACAAGGGAAAATATTTGCGATCACTTGTATACTAATATATGGAGTAGATCATCATCACTTACTTTCTGTTTTGATATTTAGTTTATTAAGAATATGCTTGATCCATCATAAATATGACAAATGGAATTGTATAACTGTTCATTACTTTTTATAAGAATATGTATATATATTTATATATGTGCGGGCGTAATAAAAGAAGTATTTCTTCATCAAGAAAAGGAAAAGGGAAATCTTCATATTAAAAATCCTTCAATTTTAATACAAAGACATTAGGAATAACTGCTTAGCATTTTTTTTCTATATACAACGTGCGATTACACATGCTTTATTCTGTAATTATCAGCCACCAACTAAGGATGATAACACAGTTTCAGTGGCTAAGATGGTGCTGCCAACCTTAGCGCCACCTGCAGCATTTGCCACCGAAATAAGTAACAGCAATAAGTGACCAAAAATGGTGGATTTGCTGCAAAACAAAACAAATAAGCTATGAAATTATTTTTTGAAATCCTTGAAGTAAAGTATGGTGAGTTCTAGAAGTATTAACCTGATTATATTAATAGGGATGAGAAAAATAGTCCTATTAATACTTTTAGAAAACATACTATGACTTCTGGTGATCACATTTTGAATTGTATTCAAAAGTTACCATTAAAGGAAAAAAAATCTTTTGGTGTAAAGTTTTCCAATTTTAATAATTTGAAATATCGTCAACAGATGCTGACAACCAGTATTTAACAGAAGTTTTTAGCCAAATGTTCAAATAAAAAGCTGGCATTTGAACTTAAATTGTTTTAAGATTTAAAATATTTCTACATTTTTTTTAAGAATTTCAACTTTTTTTACGAATATTCTTTCATTGAAAATGATAGGGAAATAATTTATTTAAAGTTTTTTTAAGCACCTGCGCAAAGCCAGGCAATACTTTAATTTACTATAAAGTTAATACCAGTGTGAAAGGTATGAATTCTCATAGTAAACTAGAAGTAGATTAAGTTATTGGATAGAAGAATCCTACTAGTCCTGTTCTGCATTGGCCCTCCATCTATATGTCTATATCTACCATGGAAAGATTAATAGTTGTAGCAACTTATTTGTAATACTTCTTAAATCAAGAATCTTTAATCAAGTCTTAAACTGAATAGATTTAAATAGTCCAAATAATACTTTTAGAATTAATCATACCTCATCTCAAGGATTTCGAAAGTGCGAAAGAAAATAATATGAATGAGGAAAATAATCTGAATAATACTTTTAAAATCTATAATTGTTTGGAATATTGCAACTGATCATTCTGGAAAATGGCTTTCTTTTCTGCTGCCAAAAGCCAACAAGATAATTCCAATCATTAACCAAAATAATCCCCTTAAGTTATGTTGACCAAGGTTGACTGCATCTCTCCCATGATGAAAATCAGCCTGTAACAAGAATTTTCAAAACTATATTAAACATTAGAACTTTTATTCATCTATTAAGTTATCATGGCAATCATTTGGTTCATTGATTTATGAACGAATTAATTTATAGAATAATAGAAGAACATCTAATTTGATAGGAAAAACAACATTCAGCTAATTGACTGAAAAATACATTTTGTACTTTTTGTATTCATTCTTTTTATTAATTCATAAATATTTTTTCATGTTTAAAAAAGAATTAAAAAGTTTAAAGCTTAGAAAAGTTAAAAATTGTTACGTTTTCTTAGGACATTGCAGGGTTATGTATTTTGAGCCAGATGAAGAATATCTAGAATGAGTTAAAGAATGCAGTATCAATGATTAGATTATGTAAAGATCTGTAAATATGAATAGAAAGGTTATTTAAAAACTGCTATCATTAGAGTCACCATTGGTTAAAGCAGACTAGCAATTGAAGCCCGTAAGATACAAGTAGATTACTATTTTCATCAAAGATAAGTGAATGTGGAAAAGCAAATTGTAATTCAACATATTAAATATTAGTAGATGAAATATGTTTCTAACAATAGTTTTCTGTATGTAGATAAATAAAGAGGCAATAGTTGAAGAAGAGAATGCTATGTATGTTATTGATGTATGTAATGTATGTTAAATAATGATGATAGTGATACTGTTTGAAAACTGAATGGGACATTTTGGCATGACCAATTTGGCTAATTGACTGAAAAATAAATTTCATACTTTTTGTATTCATTCTTTTTATAAATTCATAAATATTTTTTTCATGTTTAAAAAAGAATTAAAGAAGTTTAAAGCTTAGAAAAGTTAGAAATTGTTACGTTTTCTTTGAAATTTTTAATTATTTTATTAAGAATAGAAACACTTTTTAAAAAATGAAATATCAATACAAAATCAATTCAAATATTTTTAGAAAATATAATATTTAACCAGTCCTTTTTTTAACTTTGAGCCAGGACTCTGCAAACTATGGCCATGGGCTGCCATTGCAAATGCCTCTGATTTATTTGGGTGGAATAAAAAAAAAATAAGAGGCATTACTTTTGGAACAACCTTCATATGTATGTTTATAGCAGGACATTTTTTAGAATTTTATCAGATCTAGTACTTTTTGATTGCTTTTCTTCCAAAACTTATCGTGTAACTTTTGTTTCTTCATAAGATATTTCTCTACTTGGTTGTTTCACTTTTTATACTATTTGTTAATCCCTATGATAAGCGACGTCAAGCCTGGTCAGATAGGAGACCATTTATGAATATAAGGTACCGTATCTTGCGCCAAGATGTGGAAATACTCAGGTTAGTGTCTGGGGGAGGAGTTAGACCCCTGGGTAGATGCATCCTTAGTCAAAAGTAAGAAAGGTATCTTGAAGATGGAAAACTCTGAAGTAAAATTAAAAGGTAGGTAGTTGAATGGCATGCATCACCTTCCAGAAGCTCCTGAATTCTGTCTCATCTTCAGCCATTTCAACTTCGTCTTGCCACTGGGCCGGGCTTCTCAGGATGAGAGAGTAAGACTGATCCTGAATAAGTCTCCTTCACTTTAATCAAAGCTCAGCCCCAGTTATAGCATTGCCAACTTGGCAGCAGAGCCAAGTGATGTCACTGGTTATCATCAAGAACAAGGGATGAACACTTTTGTTTTTTTTAAGTTCACTATTTATGATCCCTATCATAAAAATCCCAGATACTTTACTGAATGAATACTTGGGTACTTTTGGAGAGAGTTGAATGAATATATGGCATTTTTTTTTAATGATAAAAGCTCGTGCTTGCTCACACTCATTTTTATTTAAAGCCACCATTGTTATCTTAAAACCCCAAGGTCTTTGATTTTAAACTGATTAATTTTAGTATATACTTTATTTATACATTGTCTTATATTTGTTCATCCTTAGAATTATTTAGATTTTTCTCTTTATTATTATCCTTATTTTTTTATTTACTTATTTATTTATTTTTTGTAAAATATAAAGCATAACAAAATTCAGTAAAGGAAAAATAATGTTTCAGCATTTTATATTGTTTGAATCTTTTTATATTGTTTTTTTTTTAATATACTTTTTATATTTAATTTTTTTCTGATTAAACTTGATGTGTAAATTCTTGGTTTCAATGCTGCTAGAAGATTGTTTAAAGATTGATCCTCTACAAAAGATATTCTTCATTTGTGATATGTATGAGGTAATTACATATCTGAATTCATCTTTGTCCTAATATCAGTCAGCATGCATAGCACCCCATTATGGCCTTGTAGTGCTTCAGATATATTATCCTGTTATCTCTGAAAAAAATCAGAATATTTCTTGGAAAATAAAGTGTTCTTTGAAATAAGAAAATAAAAACAAATTCTAAAAACAGAAATGATTTAATTTCTTTAGCCAAATTTTTTTTTTGAATAAACAAAGAAATATTTTAAGAGAATTTAAAGTGTGTACCAGCCATGCAATGCTTCACTCAAAATCAACTGATATGTGTTCAATCATGCCAAAACACAATAGAATATTATTCAAGGATTTTTTTTCGATAAAACTCATTCATTCTCCAATTCTGTCACATTAGAACTCACACAATCACTTTGTAGAAGAGTTGGTCTTCAAATTTGAATCATAAGCCATTTTGGTTATCTCAAATCATGCCATTATATTTAAATCAAGCGTCCCACTGAGATAATTGATAAGATAACCTTCAGGATGGTAGAAATGGAAAAGCACTTCATTTAAGTGCTTCAATAGCATGATATCAATAAAAAGATAAATGGAAGAAGAAATATTTTGGATTAATTGATCTTTATCAAATGCTTTACAGAGTTTGACATGAATTCATATGAAAAAAATCTTCTCTAAAAAAGAAAATTATTTTGCTATTTTATTACTATTATTTCCTATTAAACATGTTTCTTTTGATGCCTTTATTACTTTGTTAAACTATCAATGGCATCTATGTATTGATTTTATAAGCCAACTGTTGTCCTCATCTTTATAGTTGTTAGCACACTACGTTTCGGCCAACACATCTTCTGGCCCTAGTCAGGTGGCGAATAAGTTGCCCAAAATATAGCATAATAATAGCTATAAAGATGAGGACAACAGTCTGCTAATAAAATAAATACATGGATTATGAAGCCTCATTTCGAGAGAATTTCAAATAGTGTAATAACATCTATAAAGATGAGGACAACAGTCCGCTAATAAAATCAACACATAGATTATGAAGCCTCATCTCAAAAAATTCCAAATAATGTAATAACATCTGTAAAGATGGGAATAGCAGTCTGCTAATAAAATTAATACATAGATTATGAAGCCTAATCTTAAAAGAATTCCAAATAATTTTGAAAACTATATTATGAATTTTATTTTTTTTAGATATTTTAATCCATGGTATTAACTTGTATTTAAATGTATACTTTAAGCTTTGCCAAATGCACACATATATTTTCATAATCAAAGGTGAGCAGTTAAAAAAAGTCTCAACAAACATTGAGACATGAGAGAGTTGTGTTTAGATTATTTACAATAAATGTTTACACAATAAAAGTCATTCCAAGAAAATTAAAATTTTAAATGAATACTTTTTTAAAAAGTTGAATAGTTTTAGCTATTTGCTAGATAACAAGAATAAATTAGTTGCTTTTTTGCAATCTTCGTAACATGATGTTCATTTTCCTCTTCCCAGCAAAGTCAAATGAAACAATATCTAATATGAGCCTTTTTTTAAAACTTGTTTTACTTTATTGAAATTAAACTGTATATTAGGAAAGACTTTGATGTTTTTAAAATTTGTGTTAAAATTTATTTTAGATTATTTCTTGAAAGATATTTATGAAAGAAAAGTGCATATCCTGTCAGTAGATATCACTCTGTTATTTTAAAATTAAGCCTGCCACTGCCAATTTGCAATTTTTCAAGGGGAGAGTTGATGAACCATTCTTCTTGAACAAATACAGTATTTTAAGTAAATTAACAATTTCTTCAACAAGTATTATTTGGACGATTGTCCTCATCCTTATTATTTTCTATCTCACTACGTTTCAACCGAATTACCCTTTGGTCTTCCTCAGGTGACTTAAATTGACCTGAGAAAGACCAAAGTGTAATTAGGTGGAAATGTAGTGGGACAGAAAATAATAAGGATGAGGACATTAGTCCAAATAATACTTGTAGAATTTATCTTACCTAATTTCAAGGATTCCAAAAATTAATAATTCAGATTATTTTCATTTGATTAAAAATTTAGAATTATTAGAATACTTTGCTGATATCACTGTAAAACTGGTTTCATTACTTCTCTGAACTGGTGGTCACAATTGTAACATCTTATGTTTGAATAAATATTTACATTTTGTACTCACTTTTAACTTTAAAAAATATTGAAATCTAGTAGACTAATTATTTTGTTTGTTATCACTAATTTTTAAAGTGATTAAATGGATCTATCAAGCGTACAAGTCAGTAATATTTCTTGCATTATACAAAAGGCATGAATAATTCATGAATGCAATATATATATATATATATATATATATGTATCATCTACCAGTTCTCATACAATATTATTTCCATGATTGCTTTCCTTTTTTTACGCTATAATTTTTTTCTATAAAATTAAAGACTTACACAAATTAAACTTATAACTAATTGTAGATTTTGTTATATCCTATTGCATAATCAATTAAAAACCTTCTAAAAATATTTAAAATTTTCTGAGTTCTGCTAGTATTGAATAAAAATAAAATAATCAATTTGTATTAATTTATTTTTACAGATATCTTAGAAAATCATTACATATTTCCAAGGTTTACTTATAAGCCAGTGTATTGTTTGGTGTTTAGTTATAAGTTACCTTTAAGACAAGAGTTTTGAAAACAGCATGACTAAGAGTGTTTTATGCTAATGCATTCAGATATCATTTTCTTATGAAAATAAAATTGATTTTCAATAAACAAGACAGAAGATTTGCAAAACTGCCAATTTTTTAATACGAGGGTTGTTCCAAAAGTAATGCCTTCTATTCTTAACTGTAACTCAAAATGTTGAAAAGCTACAAAGACTAAAGTGGCACCATTAAAATGAGCCACATTTTGTGCTCTAGAATTTATTTTTCTTGATAGTCACCATCATTCTCAGTTCACTTTTGTTAGCAATGAATGAGGCTGTTTTTATTTTTCATCCAAAGCTCTCTTTTTCATGTTTCTGTCACCATTCTGAATTCAACAAACTCACCTTCTAACTGTGCTGATATCAACTGCATCAGCTTCATAAACGTTCAACAGGTGCCTATGGGTGTTATTTCAATTCTTTCTGCAAGGAGAATTTAATGATGTATCTCTGCTTCTGACGCATGTCTGTGACAGGGTTTGCTTTCTTAGCATATCACACCATCAATATCTGCAACAGAGAAATGAAACTTTAAGGTCAGGAATGCATAGGTTCATTCATCATAACAGTGCAATTTGCAATCCTCTCTGATCTAGTCATTGCTTTCTCAGAGTCTCATGCAATCAATATCACAACACAGAGATGAAATTTTCAGGTCATGAATACATTAATTTAGTCATCATAACAATGAAATTTGAAATTCCCTATGAGTCTTCAGGTGGAATGAAAAAAAAGAGCCTTACTTTTGTAATGTCCCTCATAATATCAATAATATTAATACTAGAACTACACAATTAGGTTTTCTAATAAAAACCTGTGTGATAACTCATTAATAACTTAGCATGCAGTTTGACTGATTTGTTTGTTTGTATGGCATATCAACCTTTTTTAGGTCATTTAATGCTGATAACAATCAATTTTTATAAGCATTTTTCAGTCCACACATAGTTTTTTAAATATCATAGTATGTGTGTCTAATGGCTGACTATTACCGGACATAATTAAGCCAATATGCACATATCACCTGCTGCACATTCTCTATGTGTGGCATTTAACTGTAAAAAATGGGGCAGGGAATGGTATTTTTTACTTGAGAGTCTATAACACTCTCAGTCTGTCCTTGGTTAGAAGTCTCTTCACAATCCATTCCTAAGAGATAGAATGGTTGTTGTTTTTAAGGCTGAGAAGAGATGAGGTTGACAAAACCGACAATTCAGATCTGGGTGTAAATAGCTTGAATAAGATTAAGACCTATATTTTCCCTACAATTTAACACATGCCTATATGGATAAGTGTTGTGGTGGAACTACGCTCTAAATGGACTCAACCATCATCCATATATAACCGAACACTTAACGATTTAAAGTAGGGCTCTAGATACTGAAGATAACCCCACTCACTCTGTTGGACACTCAATAACTCTCTTCATTTCTGTAACTTTCTTTTGTCTTTATAATACATGCCTTTAACTAATACTCTGGTGTTCTGTTCTCATTGTGGCTCTTCCAAGCCATAACAATAAGTAAACTTATAACTTTACCTCTGTTATAAAAATGAAAATAAAACAGGCAACATGTTTGTTCATGGACTTATCAAATATATTATATTTATTGATTCTTTTAAAATAACATAAATTTGATAAGAACTACTAAATAATGGTACAAATTCAAAGATATTATCTAAATATCAAAATTCCTATATTTGAATAAAAATAAGTTTAAACTGAAAAATAAAAAAGAACATAAAGAAAGAAAATGAATTTTTATGATTAATCTATTTTATAGTTGTTATATCAAAGGCAGTTTTTCAAGCAATTTCATAGAAAGTTAACAGTATCCCAGAGCCTGTCAATATAGAATAGTGCATTATAAAAATGCCGTTATGTCAATTATGAATCAAAGATTCACTTTACTTCTGGCTTAGATGCATCATGATTATGTATGTTTTCATATCTTTTTGGTATTGAAAAGATTCTGTCATATTCTACTGTATCATTTGTGGCTTTTGAATGAAATGAAATGAGAAGATATAAGAAAATAAGCTAAAAACCATCCTCAAAAGAAAATTGCAACTATTTCTGTTGAGTGTTTCTTTTCTATTAAAAATTTTATCTGAAATTATTTGTGCAAATCTCAGGAAGAACATTTTCTTTATAGTTTCAGAATTTTCTGTTCAGATTAACACTTTTTGATACTCTTGTAATACATTTAACAAAATTCTATATAGATTTTCTGATCGAATTGAGATAAAAACAAAAATATGCTGATGCTTATCCATCAATCAGGTTAGTGTACAATGAATATGAATGTATATCTATTATAATATCAAAATCAGATTCTTGTGGTTGTATGAGACCCTCATCCTGTAACTCTCCAAAAAATGAATTCACCATAGTTATTTAAATAAAATATCCTACCTATATGTAGATCTCCCAAGAAAATCAAACCACCATAGTTATTTTTAAAAAATGATTCAGACCACTAAAATTTGCATATGTATAATACTGTCTTTCTATATAATAGGCTTCCTTTACTACCTTAGAACAAATCTTTAGAAATGAATTTGCTAGAGAAAAGCATTAGAATAGAATTTAGTATAAAAAAAACATTAGAAATGAATTTAGTATGAAAAGGATTAGAAATGAAAAAGTAATAACCCCTATCATACACTTGATGTGTTTTGATTATTGGACATGTAGGGTAACTCATGAAAGCTATTAGTTACCACATGTTAAATTAAGAAAAACTTAGACAACACCATATAAAACCAGATTTTCTTCAGACTAAAGCCCTCTGATGGCACCATGTAATTACAAAATAATATATGAAAAACAAATCCTATTTTCAAACTATAACCTGATTGAAAAAAAGGAAGCCATTGAGCAGAAGCAGAGATGCATCATTGAATTCCTCCATACAGAAAAAATTGAACCAATCAAGAATTACCAGGGCCTGTTAAACGTTTATGAAGCTGGTGCAGTTGATGTCAGCACAGTTAGGAGATAGGTTCAGAGTAGTGACAGAGATGTGAGTGGCAAATGTGTCTGGACTTCTAATCAAAATGTCTTTAAACAAAAAGATAAACAAAAAAAAGGAAGTGAAAAGAAAAGTTTATGAAAAATCTATTACTCAAAGAAATGTAAATATTATTAAATGTTGATCTAGTATTTAGAAAATTGACATAAACAGAAATCTATTTGCCATAGATATCAAGTTAATCTTTCGAGAAGTTATTTTAGATCATTTTAATGATATAATTATTTTCTCTTTTCCTCATTTACTCATTCAAATGAATTTTAAGATGTTTAATCAAAGTTGAAATAAAAGATGTTTGCTTTTGACAAATGTTCAAAACTCTGATAGTTTTAATAGAATAAAAATGATTATTACTTTTATCTAATTTTGTATTCAAAGAATTCTTTTGATTTGTAACAAAGGAAACAGAACTACAACATAATATATTTCTAAATGATGCAAATATTGCGTTTCTGTTTATTGTCTGAATTCTATTGCGTTAATAATCAAGAAATGATAACTAAGAGAGCAATGTCATTTATGGTGTATAACATGTCTGCCATAATCAAAAGGTGATAATTTATTTTTTGTCACCTTTGTTCATATCTCTATTAATATGAAATTCAGTTAGAATTTTTATGAGTGGATTTTTAATAAGATGACTGTGACAAGCTAAAACTAACCTAAATAAAGTTTATAAACTTAAACTTATAGAAATAATATCTGAATTTGTGATATAATTAGTCTTAGTTGTTCATCAAAATAATTTTAAGAGTATGAAACTCCATGTTCCTTCTAGCTATGGATTAAATGTGCATTTCAAACAATGTGAAGACAAAAAAGGCACTAGATAAAAATGATCATTTTTGGCATTAAATGTCCAAAAAGGTTGATATGCTGTTAAACAAACAAATCAATCAATTAATAAATCTCTATGAAACAGTATGTTCACACCATAATTCCATGCAATAATCAGTCTTATTAGTAACCTACTAATGAAATAGTCAACAGACTCTCATCTTTGATCACAAAGCATAGCCTCAAATATAATAAAAAGGTTAGCAATGATAATTATAAAGATTTCTTTAAGGGAAATTTGACAGAAAATGATCAAACATTAAATAAGATTTAAATGCTGAAAAATTGATAAAAAATCAATTAATTTTAATCTTTTATTGAGGGCCTATGATTTAAGCTTGTAAGCTATTTAATTGTTTAAGCAGCCTAATAAGTTCTTCATTACTTAATGAATAAATTGTAATGGTTCAATTGATGTAGGATTTTTCATTTAAAACAATATTGACATGCTCCATTGAAATATAACTGTATATCCTCTCTTGTTCCTGATTTCCCAAAGGGCTTATCTTTCAATTATTTTTAGTTTATACCAAATTGTGTGTTCACAAAGGAGATTGCCAAAACAATATTACTTTCCCTTTCTTAATATGCCTCAAACACTATAAATAGTTTTGTAGTACAGATTAAAAGCAAAATTAATGACAACATTTAAAAAGCTATCTAATGATGTAACGTTACTCTACAGGGGGGGGTAGATGCGTTGGTCAGCCCCTCGCTCCTTCATCCACGCCCCACACGACCACTCCC
>JAYKTE010483735.1:0-10104 GCA_036873565.1 Xipholeptos notoides | reverse complement strand
TCAATTTATCCACTGTTAACCAAACAAATTGTGTACTCTTTATTAACTTATACAAACTTTTCGTCTGGATTAAAGGAAAATGGCATAAAAAGTAAAAAATAAACACCATATAAATTGCATTTATATTGGCGAGAAAAACATGTATAAAATAGATATCAAACAAACATTGACGGCTTCAACTATTTATTATTTTCAACATATTCAAGTTTCTCTTGTTGGAACTGCCATTTTTTAAATTTGAATATATATATAAATAAATATATATATATATGTGTGTGTATGTTATGACTACGACCCTGGGTTTCCGCACCGATGTGTTTCGTCAGGTAGTCAGTTTGAAAATGAATTTAAATATTGCTTTAAATTCATTTTCAAACTGACTACCTGACAAAGGACATCGGTGCGGAAACAGAGGGTTGTAATCATAACATATAAATATATAACTTCTATTTTAATAATATTAAACACTCTACTTTGTAATAAAGTAACAAACTTAGACTCCTGCCCACATAAATTTGGATGGAACCTAAACATATATATATAAAGTAATATAAAAAATATTATTATAATATCTTATTTTTAAAAGGCAGTTATGATGCGTTGGTGTCAAAGATTACGATATTTCGGGGTCAGGTCTCCTCTTCAGGTCAAACGGCTCTTCGCTCCTTGGCCGGTCTGGCCTTAACCAGGTTTTATTTACACCCCCTGTGTGTATGTGTGTGTGCGCGTGTTTGTGTGTTTGCGCGTGTGAAGGTGCTAATAAAACCTAGCGAGGCTGGCCATAAATTTACTTCGCTGATCAAACTTTTATCTAAGGCGATAAGTCCAAAGCTCAAGATATGTAGATACAGACAAAATAACATTATTATCAGTTTTTTTATTGGTAGGTTTTGCAACTGGCGAATATAGAAATAAATCTAAATTATTGTTGTAGTTGAATAGCCAAGATTTCAGTATCTTCATTCAAATTTGGAAAATTTATGACACGAGCGTAATCCAAATGACTTCTGCTAAAAGTAAATTGAGATCATGAACAAGATTTGCGCTACGAACTGGACAAAATCAACCTCTTCACCCTCTGTATGATTTCACTGAGGATTTATTGTAGAGTATGCATCTTAGAGATCGATATTCCAGGCAGGTGGGTATTAAGGGGTTGGATTGGCTAGTCTGTAGCCCCATTATCTTTGATTTTCAGTCTACATCTGATTGCCATATTTAAAGGTGTTAAGGTTGTTTTCAACGCCATTCTCAGAAGGGAACAAAGTTTAAAGATGGAGGATGTGGTTCAATGATTTTGAAGAGGTTTGTATCCGGTCGTAGAAGAAGAGTGGTTGATAACGCATTAGAAGATAAATTTAGAGTTGATGATTACGGAGCGCATTACACATATGATGGACAATCAAGATTGAAAGTTTGATATTTTGTATTTATTGCTTTATGTTTCTGAATAACAACGAGATTCGTTCCAAAAGTAGTGCCTCCTATATTTTTATATGGAATGGATCAAAAGGGATTGAAAATTGAATTGTTATTACAATTGAACTTATGCATTCGTGACCTGAAAGTTTCATCTGTCTTTTGCAGACTTTATGAAAGCAAACCCTGTCATAGACGTGAGTCAGAAGCAAAGTTGCGCTATTGGTTTCTTCCAGGCAGAACAATTAAACCAATCAACACTGACCGGTGCCTGTAAAACGGTTAAGAAGCCAATGCATCATTGATTTGTCGATTTTTAGTGGTAAAAGAGATGGGAATGACAAAACGTAACCCGAACGCAAAAATCGACCACTTCGTTCGTCGCTGGCAAAAGTGCATTGAACATAGTATATATAGGAAAGTAAATTCTGGAGAGCATAAAAGGTTGCTCATTTTAGTTGTCTCGTCTCGTCTTTGTAGCTCTTAAACTTTTAAAGAGGGTTTTAAAAAATAGGTGGCATTACTTTTCGAACAAGTCTCATCTTAACATTTTAAACAAATTCTTATATTTTACACATTTTAAGTGTTTTAAAACTTCAATTTACAATCTATACATTATTTCATACGGCAGTGTTTCTATCATAACTATCACTCTTCTCCCAACAAAAAAAATAATGTTTTTTTGTCATTAGGTTTGAGTGTATTACAGTTGCGCGTACCAATTCCAGCAATATTTATCTTTACTTCATTCAAAGAAGAAAATAAAACAGTTAATAATTTCTATTTGGCTACCTTACGGTGGTGTAGTATTATTTTTGACAAAATATAATAAATTACGCTAGTCAAAAGTTTCTCTGAAATATACAAAAAAAAAAAAACAGCCCCGCGTTTGCTTTTGTATATATGAATGAGTTTTTCAATAAGGACAGTTTATTATCACTCGTGTATTTTTGTCCAAAGTCCAATAGTTTCTTCTACCATAAAACTATACAAAAGCAAACAAATAACTTTTCCAATGGACAGTAAAAAATCACTGCACATCAAAAATAGACTGTTGTCAAATAAACAGCCATATAAGTAATTGTAAAATCTGTTATATCTCATCACTAGTCATCTGTCCAAATCCTTGCATTTAATCTTCGTCTGTCAAGACTAATAATAGACATAGCAGCAGTTGTTTAGAATTCTTAATGCACTGGATCTAGGAACCAAAATAGTATTTGGTGCTTTGAATACGATCTGTAAAGATATCATTTGACATGTTTCTACTGTCTGGTCTTTGACAAAACAATGAAAAATCGAATGACACAGGTAGAAATTTCTATTTCTGAATTACCCTTCATATATAAGAATTAAAAAAAAACTCCAGTCATATGGGAATAAAAAATGTAACATTGCGATTAATAAACTTTATAGATGAGTGACAAATTACAAAGGACAAATTATAAAGAGACAAATGATAAGGCACTTTGGCTAAAGAGAAATCCCAAAAGATTTTCTGGGGCGATATGAATATGAAATGCCCCTTAAAAATAAATACTTATATAGACTTATATACACTGTCCCAAGTGAATCTCTCTCAAAATACAAGTAGTAAATAGAAAAAATACTGGTGTATTGTATATCTATGTATTAAAACATTCATTTGAAATCATACATTAGGCTTAAAATACAACAGCATTAAAAAAATTTGAACAAAAACAGATGAAAAAAATATCAAACTATATACTATGTCAACAAATGCTTTATAATCTAAAAAATGACATTAGAATTTCACAAGAGAGGCTATGAAGCAAATATTCTTTGTTTTCATATTTATTATATATATTCATTCATTTTTATAAAAGTAATATTTTTATCTTGATTCTTCTTTTATTAATCTCTCTCTCTTATCGTTTTTCTATGTCGTTTCCCTCTTCCAATGCTTATTTCCCCTTTTCTCAGCATTCATTTTTGACCAATCAATTTTTATCAAGTTTTCGATCAATGGTTTAATAATTTATCAATATGAAGTTCAAGCAGCGAAAGCTTTTTGGTCGGTGATTTGAAGGTAAAACATTATCATGATTAATGTTTATATGACTTAGAAAATTGGGGCCATTTTGGTTTCAATACATATTCAATGAATAAATATTGCGTTCTATTTCTTCTCTTGGGTTTAGAAGGAACTGTTCCGTCCTTAATTTGGCATTAACACCACCATCTAAATATAATCTTAATGTCGTTTTCGTTTCGCTGGGAACGCAGTTCCAGGTTCGATGTTTTCGTTTATGTTTAAATCGAGTTTGCCAGATAAAATGAGATTAGAAGCGAGATTCGGATACAATCTCTGTTGTGCTATTTCCCCCGTTTCTCTTTTAGTTTTCCCTATCCTTTACTATCTTTATTACATGAATTGTCTCCCCATTATTTACTTTCTCTTACTCCCTGTGTGTTTTTCTCTCTCCCTACTAAATCTACAAAGAGAAACTCGTGGTGTTATGGATAAACACTCGGACTTTCGAATACTAATAGATGAGTTCAAATTCAAATGATTCTTTTAAGTTCAAATTTAAGCTAATACCATTTGGCAAGGCATGAAATATCATATTCTCTCCAGACATGGATAAGTAGAAGGATTTTGTATTTTTAAGAATGTGTTAAAAGAAATGTAATTAAATGATTTTTCTCAGCATTAAATTACTGCAAAGGTATGATATTCCGTATAACAAACGAATCGATTAATTGTTCATTTTCTATTAGATTATTATGTTCTAATCCTTCTTTTATTTTCGGGTTTTATTTTCTTTCCTTCTTTACTTAACTCCTCCATCTTATTTCTGTTTCTGTCTTTTTCTTTCCTCCGCCACTTTCCTGATCTTCAAGTTTCCTCCTAACACACTCTTTGTCTTTTACATGGAATTGCGCTTTTTAGAACGACTTTAGCAGATTCTATCTTTTCTTAGCAAAACATAAATGAGCCAAGTTCAACCGATACGACATTTCTCATTTTGCTCTCTAAATGACTGAGAGAATTCGACCTTTAAATTGGTTTTCTGCCTTAATACTTTCTGCCTCTGAGGAAATCTGTCTGTCTAGATATCTTGTTCAGTAGTCCAATGCAAAGCAATGTCAAATTGGATGCCAGGGTCATAAATTTTAAAGCCTTATTAAGTAAGGTGTCGAGATGTTCATAGCTTTGTGTAACGGCATAAACTTTCTATCGTATTGCATAATACTTATCAATAATTTTAAATATTTTGAGGTAAACCCAAGTAAAGACAGCACTGAATATATTCTTACTTAATAGAATTCGAATTAAGATAAAATATAATTTAGAATGTAAAGTAAATTGCTGAATGAATCGCCTTCGTCAAATATCCCAGTTAAAGTGGGACATCATCATGTCATAAAACTATAGAAGTACTATTGATGGTTTATCATTCTTTTTCATAGCCAAAAAAAGTCAGTTAAACTATTTAGACTATCATTCTCATTTATATCCACTTTTTCGACAGATACACTCTCCGAGCTATTATGGTGGTTTTGTCCACACTGCTGAACATTAGAGAAGACGTTGGCTGGAACGTTTGTGTGTGAGACAGAAACAATCGACCAAGTGCTCCATCAATACGAATCTTTTAAAATGATCAGAAAATTTCAGACTAAAAAACACATTGTTTAGAAAGTTTGTTTTTAAGGTATATTGGTTGTAAAGCCTTTAAATACCAAGGCAAAATCGTTGCTGATGAAAAAACATTCTTCCGACATTAAATAGCTTCAAAGGTTAATGTTTTTTAAAACAAAGAATATCAATCGAATAAAGTGGTTATGTGACATCTTTTAATTTGGTATTGATTTTTTAATAACCTACTATAATCAACTATTTTTGGTATTAACCCTTTCGGTTATTGCGCTTTCATCTATCGGTGTAGAAACTTAACCCGTGTTCTACTTTCAACAAAGTTTCAGTTAATCAAAGTGTAACAGAGATAAGTCAAAGTCCAGATAGTTAAAGTCGTTAATAAGCATTCGAATAATGAAATGTGCGTATAGATAAATGAAATATGAAATTTCGTAAGGCACAGCTAATTTTCATAATGGTTTTCACAATAAATTTCTGAGATACAACTCAAATCTTATTTAATCTTCAAATATTAGAATTAATTATATACTTATTATGATATAGAACTCAATTGCTACAAAATCGATATGTTATCATATTGCATAAATCCACAAATATCTCTGCCTGAAGAGTCAATATAAATTTCATTTGTAAATTAAATTGAGTGTTGAGGTAACATTGTGTCAAGCTTCGTATGATTTAATAAACTAAGACAATTTTTGAATGAAATATAAGAAGGGCGTGGAGACTAAATCTAGCATGTGGTAGCCCAACATGTCATTGGCATTTTGTGTCCGAATGACCACATATGTGGTATATCTCGGAAAAGATCTGCATCCACAAACAGACTTACATGCTAATACATAGATAAGGTCAATACAAAGAAGTTAATTTGTATGAGCTTGTTAAAATACATAACATAACAAAACAAAAAAACACACTCACACAGTAGACTTTGTTAAACTAATCAATTTTTAAAAGAAGTTTCTTTAGTATTTATTTTCTTTAAATTAAAGCATACAAACATAACACTTATATCATCATAGAAACATGTATAGAATTTGTGTCTATTATCACAGGATGTTTTGTCTCGTTTATATTTCGGATTTTTATTGGCACCAAGAGATTTGATGCCCATAGAAATACGAAACTTATGAATATGTGAAAATAGTCAGGATTTTTATGTATTGTGAGACAAAGAAAGTAGAAATTATATGGTTATGGGCCTGTATGAGAAAATTCCCCTGAAATGAACCAGAAAGATTTGATCAAAGGTGAATATTGTTGCATTGGAGAGATTTGACACATTCTGTATGTTTAGAGCTACTAAAACGAAGTTATAGTGCCTTAACCCTTACTTGCTTTTCTTTTAGTTAGTGTAAGACATACAAACTAGTCGTTTGGAGAGTTATTTATTTGCGAGTATCATGTGAAATAAACACAATGCTGACTCATGGAAATAGAAAGCAACCAAATCAGTGTAGAAGTCATGGTTTTCAGTTGTTTGTTTTTTTAAATAAAACCCACAACGAAAACAATTTCATATTTAGTCGGCTTCTTTGTAATGCCATATTTGAGTCGTTTCCAACTTTTGGGATTGATTCCCGCTGTTATCTCAAATAGCCAGATAAGAGATCTTAGTATAATCTCGTATCAATGTTTGAACTGGCAAATGAAAGTTCTTTTGATACAAAATCATTCTGTTATGTTCAAATTCGGGCCAATACCCTTAAGAAAGAATCAGATTTGCTTGGGCTATGAGTTAAATAGTGCAATTAGTGTTATTCAAATAAACGGGATGATGGAGAAAGATGTATATTAGAAATGATTCTCCTTTACTTTAAAAGACAAAGAATGATAGATACACCATAAACCATAAGCTATTAAGTCGAAATGTGGCTTGATATACAATAAAATTCGATCAGACTCTTTACTTATATGACTTGTTTTCAGTTTTATGCACAATACATAACTTGGTAGATAAGTGAACAATATATTTGGCTTCTTTTTGTGCATGCGTTTTTCATACTATTATCCTCATCAAAATATGTAAAAAAAGTTTAAAAGAAATATATGTACAAACTATCAAACCGCATTATAAGGATTTTGACAGAAACAATGGTAGATGGTCAATAGTCCGAGAAATAAATGGAAAAACTATCAAACCTCATCTTAAGCACTGTGTAAGTAACAGTGATAAAAATAAAGACAATAGTCCAAAAATAGATATACAAATTTTCAAGCCTCATCTTAAGGATTGTGAAAGTAACAGTGATAAAGATGGAGACAACAGCAAAAAATTAGATGTGCAAATTAGCAAGCTTCATATTAAGGATTGCAAAAAAAAAAACATATGCGATTCTTATTTTCATTTATTTATAAGATAAGATCAGTTTGACACGTTACTTGAAGAGTCTCGGCGTTGCAATACCTAATTTATTGACTAAATGCCATTGTCTAACAATTTTTGATTCAATTACTCTGAATAAACGAGTTATGCTTATATACATTTACTCAATTAGTCTAAGCACACAATTGTTCTTCCCTAGGTTGTAACTGAATACTGATATCAGTCCTTTTTGTCATCTGAAATTGCCCAAACGTTTACAATCCATAATTAAATTCATTTATAACTTTTGCATTTATAGAACATTAGGTTGAATAATCATATAACTTATTTCATTGCATGTGCACACTCTTCTTCCCCCAAATAGTTATGGCTAATCGTATGTATATAAACATATACGTAAACAAATTTTTCCTGAGAATTAACCAATAGGCCATATGAGTTTAGGAAGAGTAAGAATTTAACAATAAGAGTAACATCTTTAAATATTACTTCTATTTCATGATTATTGCCTTTAAATGAAAACTGTCTCAACGTAGCCAGTCACATGACCTACAGTTACGTATATTTAAATGCAGCTAAGTTTGAACTAAGCTGTTAGAATTCATTTGGAATAATAAGCTGATTCTGAACCAATAGTGGTTTACTGGACGTGATTATTTGTACTTAACTTGAAAAAAGTTTTTCGTTATTAAATTAACTATGTATTATCTATGTAGGTGTCGTGGGAACTCACCCATACATAGGAAATTGGCTCTTTTAAAATATATATATAGACAGGGTATTAGCACGGGGGTCCCCAACAGTAGACTGCCACCTTGGCCTTACTACGACCACTATCATTTCCGTCTGTATTCTGTCTTTTGTTAATATAATACCTTTCTAAAAAATATCCGTGTTCGAGTCTTTCTTAGTGGCCTTTCAGGGCGATAACACTACGATAACACAAAAACAATTTACAAATAGCCGAAGATTTATCAGCGGTGTTTCAACGTGCTGAGTTCACGAAAATTGTAATTTAATTTCGTGAGTCAGAACTACATCAATATTCTACTGTACAATAGTTGGGTTAAAACTATATATTTCATCAATATATTGTAATTCCTTACACATATCTATTCTATCATAGAATAGGGCTATCCAAATTTTAAAAATCTGGTGTCTTGTTTTTGTCACTTGGTGTCACTTGAAAGTGACAGAAACTGTTAGTCTTTACCTTAACCCTAATCACATCTAGACTACTTTAATCCCCTTTCTTCGAACAATTTAATTATGAAAGAATAACTAGTATAAAAAATGCTTGTTCTTGGCATTAAATGGCCTAAAAGATTGATATCCAATTAACCAAAACCAACTAAATAACTTTAATTTCGAATAACCCTCGTTACTAATAATAAACTCATAAAGATCAGCGTGTTTCAACAGTTTCTCCAATAAAGTCGATTGAACTAAGTAGAGCAGAAGGACTTTAATCTTTTAGACACTATTTCTTTGATGTACTTCTCTTTTGCTTATGTACTATAGTCAAGTGGAGAATTATATATAAGCATAATAAACTTCTGAGTGAAATATATTAATAAAAATCATTGTTTCGGCATTAAATGACTGAGAGAGTTGATATGCCGTAAAAAAACCCAACCAAGTGATGACTATGATTGTGGATAGTTGTCTTTGTCAGTAATAAGCACATGAAAATTCAACTTAACATTGGCAATTTCTCAACTGCCAAAAGCCGAGGCGAGAGTTCAAATATAAGCAAGGCTTAAAGATGGTCTAATATTTTTTGGTTAATCTTTCTTTCATGTATTTCTGACCAGCTCTTGCACCATAGACAAGTGAAAGTTATGAATTAGCAAGTTTTTCTTCCGAGAGATATACGTTCATCAAAAATGATTGTTCTTGGCATGAAATAACTGGAGACATTGTTATATAGATAAACAAAACCAAAGTTCTTCTACTTTTCCAAGTGTCATCTAGTTTCCCCTTCTTTTCTTTTTTCTCTTTTATATACAATCTTTTTAGACTTCTTCTGTTCTTTTCCTACGTGTTCTCTTCGCTCCCCCCTCACTCTTACTGACTTTTTATCTTCTTTGTAATCGATCAAACATTCAAGTTTCACTTTCTGTTCAAACTTTAAAACTTGGTTCAGAAAAGTCATTTTCTTTTTAGGCTTTCAAACCTGACAAATGCGTTCAGCCCCGAAGGACTAAGATCTCATTTGCCTTCGCACTTGATGGATCAGTCATACGGTCGGTGGCTTCTCAAATGGCTGTAACATGCTCACCAGATTAAACTAGCCAAACCAATTGGTTCAATCAGTCTAAAACCACTAAGAATTTGTCTATGAAACCAATTTGTCATTTAGATATATACGAAATGTCACATCACACTGTTACATCTCTTTCATACGTACACCCATACACACACTCATATACACCAGTGTATATAAAGATATATATAATATTAGGAAATATGAAAATAAATAGGAAAAACATTGGGGGTTTATTGATATCAAGATAGATGTTTTGCTATATGTTTAGCATTATCAACGAATAAAATGCAGTAGAAAATATTTAATCATTTGTTTATATTTGAAAATGAGTTGCTATCTTTAAAATTGTTTACGTTGCTAATGGTATCAGTGCATATGTCCGGATATCAATAAACCCTTGCTATTTTTCCTATTTATCTTTTTATTTTCTGTTAATATTATCTGAAAAAATATATTTACTGT
>JAYKTE010483624.1:0-10104 GCA_036873565.1 Xipholeptos notoides | reverse complement strand
TTCATTTATTTTATCAAAACAACTTTTGTACACAATGGTATTTTTCTGACCTTTTTAATTTTTCCTAAATTCTCTTCGTTTAAGTTTTAGCTTCAAATCTCATATCTTGAGGATCAAATCCCATTCGTCCCCCTCATCATATTAGGGATTGAGTGTTTGCAGACCAGTTTGCCTCGGCTCGGGGCCAGTGCCCCCTCCCCAAGTGGGGCCAGTAGTGTACATTAGAGTTAAAAACCTGTTGCCATCTCTCTCCGTTGCAAACAAAAAAAAGGAAATATAATTTCTTCTAAAAGAGCCCATCGTCTCTTGTTTTTCCCTATCCATATTCACTTGGTAATATTGTTTTCCATCACCCACCTCACCCCATTCCATGTAACAACAGGCGCAGGACGATCAACAGCCATACCCAAAGGGTGCACTGTGCAATTCACTGCTGCGCTTGTATGTTATAGTAAGAATAAAACTGATTCCAAAAACCCAGGTGGATGAGACCGTCAACTCAATAAGAGCAACTCATCTCGGTAAAAGGCAACATTGATTACAAAAGCCCAGGGATATAATGAGAATGAAATTCTGGCTTTGTGCTTAATTTGAGTTTGTGCCTAAGTAGATATATCCTAATGATTTAATGAATGATCTTACCATTCCCTGAATATTCAAGTTGATGATAATTTTTCTTCTTCTTCTAATCATATATTGATGGAATTTTTGTATTCTTTTTTTCTAATTTTAGATCAAGGAAGAAATTGAAGGTTGCCTTGACTTCTTGAAAACGGTTTATGGAATTTTTGGATTTACATTCTATTTGAAATTGTCAACTCGTCCAGAAAAGTATTTGGGAGATTTGGAAGTGTGGAACGAAGCTGAAAAGGTAATTCGAATGTCATCATTTGTCTCCGTGTTGTTCTCTTTCTTTGGCTGGAATCAGTCCCCTTACTAAGAGGAGGGAAGAGAAGAGCATATGCCCCCGGGGGAGGGTGGCACTTCTAGGGAGTGGCAAATAACCTAAGTTCATACCAGAATTTTTAGGAGATTTGAAGGGGGAATGAAATTTTAAACACAAATTCTGTAGCATCCTGTGAAAGATTGTTCAGCAAATTAAAACTTATCAAAACATACCTAAGGAACTCAATAATGGGTCAGGATAGGCTTACTAATTTGGCACTTCTTAGCATTGAATAATTTGATACTTTGATGGAGATGGATTTTGACGATGTCATTAAAGACTTTGCTCATAGTAAAACATGGAAATGCAATTGTGTAATCTGACATTCATTTTAAAGAATATTCTTAATAAAAGAAATTTCATTAAAGAATATCTTATTAAATAATATCTTAATAAGAAAATTACATTTTCAAATTTTTTTGATTATAAAAATTAAGCGTAGAAACTGAACAAAGCAGTGAGAGTATGCAAGAGGGCGTTGCTGAAACTTTTGTCCTGAGGCACTACATATGCTTGTGAGGGCCCTGGCTGGAATCACAAGAAAAGCAAACATAAAAACTCTTATTGAAATTTAGAACATGTTTATTACATAAATGCCATTCTCCTGCTTAACAGTAATGATTGTTCACCCTTTTTACTCTCCTGGTTTCCTTTTTTATCCATTGGAAGATTATCGGGCTTGTCAAAAAATGTTATAGCTTCATTCGCACTGGGGAAGGTAGTGAAAGTATCATCATGATACATAAACTGGTGAATATTAGGTTGCTGAAGTAATTGCTTTTCGTGGTATCCCACAAAAATATCTGCAAAAAGGGAGCCTAAGGGGCTGGCCATAGCTATGCCATCAGTTTCAGAGTACATGACATCTTCGAAACTAAATTCAGCAGATTTAGTACACATTGATAATGATTCTATAAGGACAGATCTAGGAAAAGGGGGAAGAGGGCGAGTCTGTTCATCATAAAGCGTCTCAACACAAATGTTAATAGTCTAACCCAATATATATATATATTTCAACTCTTTTATGTATATTTAAATATTTTTATCCTTTTTCAGCAATTATCTGAAAGTCTTGATTGCTTTGGACAAGAATGGAGAATTGATCCTGGAGATGGAGCATTTTATGGCCCAAAGGTAGAGAAAAAATGTGCCCTTTTTTTCTGTTTTGGAATTCCAGAAATTTCTGAATTTAATAGAATAGTCTATGAATTGATTTCATTTGCAGACTGTGTGGACAAAAAAGAACGTTTATCAAAAAATGATTGTTCTCAGCATTAAGTAACCTATAAAGGTTAATATGGATTAAATATTGCATATTGTGTTATTCAAAAAACTGTGTGGACAAAAAAAATAAGTTTATCAAAAATGATTGTTCTTGGCATTAAATGACCTAAAAAAGTTGATATGCCGTAAACAAACAGGTATATATATATATACTTAAGCCAACTGGGAACTGTATCAACTAATTTCACAAAAATGCCTTCAGGCAAATATCTGGAGTTGTGGTTTCCCACAACTCCAGATATTTGCCCTTCAAGTTCTGTCAAAAAAGTAATTGGTTTGGTAGAGTAGATTTTTACCTCACATCCTCATTACTCCCTTGACAGAAGGCAAAAATAGAAAATTCGACAAATTCACAAACCATACCTTTATTGAATAAAAGCTTTATTTGAAGACACAATTTTTAGATTAGTAGCAGTTCGAAAAAAGTCTGGTGATGCAAAATGTTAAAGAAGTCTTGCCTCTAGAAAGGAGCCTTTAGTTGACCTGTCTTAGGTGGTAGTTGTTCTTTCGTTCCATGGAAAGGAATGTTGAGGAAAGATGTTTCACCTTCAATTGAAGGATTTTCACCCGGGGATTAAAAGTTGTTTGTCGCTAATAGGACCATAAAATCTACATGAGACAAATAGAAATTTATCCGCATTGATGCAGAAATATAGGTTATTAAAAGTTTTTAGAATTTCCATTTCTTCATGACGTCATCTCGGGGTGAGTCTTGACCCTCCAGGTATTGGTTGAAGACTGAAATATAGATAGAAAAAAGCGCCAAACTCAAAGAGCCGGCCCATACATTCAGACCAATGAAAACCTTCCTAACAAGTGTAGCGGCCACCAGCCAATCACAAGGTAGCTTGTGAACCTGTAGAATTTCTTACAATTTACTGTTCAACAAAGAAAAACTTCCTTGGCCTTAAATAAACACAACTGTTGATAGGCCAATAAATCAATCAATCAAAACATCTACAGTGGATGTCAGAACTTTGAGGATAGGTGGATAGGTGAATCAAGCACACCCACTCTCAGGCAAGCCTTAAATAAACGAGACATCCTAGTGGGTTTTGATTTTGAGACTAGATATTCGTGCAGAATATGCAGTAGAGTCTGACAATCCAAACCAGGCCTTACGAGCCACAGAGCTACTCATTGGATATTGTCATGTGCAAGTAACTAATGTTAATGTTAAATGACCAACAAGGGGTAGATTTGCCATAAAACAAATCAATCAACCAATCATATCCAAGTGAATTTTCCTTTTTTCTTTTTCCTAGATTGATATTACAATTATGGATGCATTGAAGAGAGCTCATCAATGTGCCACCATTCAATTGGATTTCCAACTTCCGCTGCGTTTTAATTTGTCTTATGTAAGGTAAGAAATTGTGTATTTTTGTTTGGGTCAAGATTCTGCACAGAACAATCAACACTTTTCTTCTACAATTGTTAAACATCCATTTAGGCCAGTGGATAAGCAGTCGGACTTTAGAATCATAGTACGGGATTTGAATCCCAGTCATTCCATTGCATTCATACTTGTACTAATGCCCTTGGGAAAGGTATGAACTCCCATGTTCCCTCCCGTTATGGGTTGAATAGTGTGTATTGTGTTATTAAAAAAAACTGTGTGGAAAAAAAATAATGTTCCCCAAAAATGATTGTTTTCACATTAAATGACCTGAAAAAAAGTCCTAAATAAAATGTTCAAGAAAACCTGAAACTAAACAGCAAAGAACAAATTAACACTGACAAGACTAAAGATAGGCCACACTCAATCCATTCTTAATTCCTTGGAGAAGACCAACAATAACAGCAACCACAACGCAGTTGTATACCATGCCAGATCTTTCTCACGTACTAATGACAGAATAAGCCATACACACTTAGCCCATTTCTATCACCTGAAAGCAGAGGGGGAGTCCACTTGGGGCAGAAGAAAATAATATTGATGAGGAAAATAGTCAGATTAATACTTTTAGAATTCATCATACCTCATCTCAAGGATTTTGAAAAATAAGGAAATTATATTGCATAGAAAGAAACAATATTAACCCTTGGACTTTGACATAAAAATCGGTGACTAACAAAAAAGATTCAGCAAAATTACCAACTGGCCAATCAGAGCCATTCTACTAGAGGACCACAGAGGGACAAAATATTGGCAGTGTCGTCTTTTGTACTAGGTTGCCAAAGCAGATATATCAGTTTTTCAGGGTCTAAAGGGTTAAAAAAAAAATATTTAAAAAAAATCTATTTGAATACAAGATACAGAGAATATCCTTAAATTTCTAAAAGAACTAAAAATATATCAGAAAATCTGAATCAAGCAAAATGCCAATAAAAAACTTAACTGACCTTGAATAGAAGCTGATAGCTCAAAAGAAATCCTATCATACCTCAAAGAAATAGATATACAAAACTATACAAAATTCTTACAAACAAAAAAAACCCTTTCACCACAAAACAAAATCTGGACTAAAAGATTTTTTCTTTCTTTGCAGTGGGGAAGGAGGAGACAAAAAATCGCCTGTGATCATTCATCGTGCCATTCTTGGTTCAGTGGAAAGAATGATTGCCATTCTTTGTGAAAATTATGGAGGCAAATGGTAAATATATCTCTACTATTATATAAATGGAAGTTTGTCTGTCCGTCTGTGAGTTCGTTCCCTATAGACTCAGAAATACTTAAACAGATTTTCTTGAAATTTTCCACAACATTAATATATTTATCAGAGAGTGGCGTAGGCTAGGTTTTGTATCATAATGCCCCCAATAATTATTGAAAACCGATTATCAAAGTCGTTATTATTAATTTATCTGTTATCACTAAAGCCATTTTTTTACGTTGTTACTTAGCAACAAGAACGCTCTCACTGCTGCAGTCGTGCAATCGTGCATGCAACACTGAAAAGAAGTTTAGATAAATTCTTTTTTATCCAGAATAAATAAAAAAAGTCGACTATATTATTTTCGACTTTTAATCTATTTTTAAAAAGAAATTGTTTCAATTAATTTTAATATATTTTTTATTTAAAATTATATTTTGTAAATTAATGAATAAGGGATTGTTTTACTTACGAACATTTTAATTGATTGAAAAGGTTTTGATTTAAAAATAAATTTTGTTTATTTTGAATTTTAATTGATTTTAATTCTCGAATCATTTTTGTTGTTTCTTCTGTAAAACAAAATTTTTTTTAAAGTTTTATTTACTCTCTTAAATTTTTTCTTAACAATAATGAATTAAACATGATTCGCTGTACTTCTTTTTTTTAATTAAAGATAATAAAAATAAAACGAGTTGGTGAAATTATTATTGTTTCAATCATGTAGTTTGTAAATGAAAAAACGAAAAATTAATTTAATTCTAAAGGTGAATGTTGAGTTGGCAAGATTTCGTAAACAAAGTGATTAATTGGTGTTGTTGCTGATTTTTTCATTTATTTAAATGTTATTTTTTAAATTCAATTAAATTTTGATTATTTCCTTTAAAAATTGAATAATCAAATAGTAAATAAAATAATTATTTTAGACAATTTAAAAAAAAATAATTTTAAAAAGTAAAAGGCTTTATTTAAAAAAATATTTTTCCCATTTATGTTTATATTCTTTCTTTATTTTTGTTTTAATTTAATTAAACCTTGATTATTTATTTTATTGAATTAATGAATGATTATCATTATTTTAGGCTATTTAAAAATATTAATTGATATTTTTTAAATGATAATTAACATTATTCCCATATTTTCCGCTGTGTGTGTGTGGGAGGGCTACGTTGTTCATTTGGGATGTATGTGAATATATCCGCAGTTTACTAAAATAATTTTAGGATTAAGAAAAAAAAAAGGTAGTTTTGTAGAAAGAAAGAAAATATTGAAATTATTAAAATTCAGATCAATATGGGCATAAAAAGAGTATCAAAGCAATTCCCGAAATTGTCTGTCTTTCTGTGTACAATTTTCCCTATCAAACTCCTTTGTCAATTTTTAATCTACAGACTTGAGATATGACATTCAGGATATTTAGACATGGGGCAAGCTTTTCAATTGCTTTTCGGTTGGAAATTTAGCTGCTAAGAGGTCAAAGTTTGTGGTCTCTACCAAACTACTTTGCCAATTTTGGGACTAAATACTTGAAAATTTTTATATATGTTACTTGGACTCGGGGAGAATATTTTTATTGGCTTTGAGCTGGAAAAATATTTTCTAAGAGGTCAAGATTGGTGTCAAATTTGAAAGATTTGAGCTTTGTGGTGTCTAACAAACTTCTCCGTCAGTTTTGGGTCTGAACATTTGAAATTTGACATTCAGAATATTCACACATGGGACAAGCTTTGTAATTATTTTTCGATTCGAAACTTAGCTGCTAAGGGGTCAAAGTTGAAAGATTTGATATTTGAAGTCTCTACCAAACTACTCTGCCAATTTTGAGACTAAACACTTGAAATATTTTTATATATGTTACTTGGACGTGGGAAAAACTTATTAATAAGAATTGAGCCGGAAAAATAACTTCTAAGGGGTCAAAGTAGAAAGAATTTACCTTTACGGTGTCTAACAAACTACTCCACCAACTTTGGGTCTATACACTTGAAATTTTAGATATAGATTATTTGAACCTTTGGAAAATATTTTAATTGGGTTTAATCCGGAAAAATATCTGCTAAGGGGTAAAAATTGGGATCAAAGATTTGACCTTTGTGTCTCTACCAAATTACTCCACTGATTGTAGGTCTAAACACTTGAAATTTTAGATATAGGTTACTAGGACACAGGGAAAAATTTCTAATTGGCTTTGATCTGGAAAAAATAACTTTTAAGGGGTCAAAATGAGGGTCAAATTTGAAACTGCTTAATCCCACACCCGGGCAACACTGGGTGCATCAGATATATAGATTCAATAAAATTTATGAGACTGTAAAGTTATGTAACTATTAATCCAGCACCCGGGCAATGCTGGGTTAATTTGCTAGCTTTATATATAATTGTATGTCTACTTGTCATTATAGCATTAAACTGAAGCCCATACTCCTCTTAACAAGGATATAATTTGAGCACTCTCCAATGACCTATAGCAGTAAACGATTTCACTTTGATAGTTCATCTGATAGTCTAATGGTGAGAGGCTGTTTCGATTCGGGTTAAAGGAGAACTCATGATTTGCAGAGCTATACTGACAAGCTGTGGGTGGTGAAACAGGCCTGTATACAGATTGCAAATATATATATAAATATATCCTAAAAATTTGGTTGAACATTTTAAAATTTTAATTATGTGTGCTTGTCATTATCATAGCGTTAAAGCAAAGCCTATTCTCCTCTTAACAAGGATGTAATTTGAACACTCTTCAATGACTTATGTAGCAGTAGATTTCAGTTTAATAGGAAATCTGAGAGCCCAATGGTGTGAGACTTGGAATAACACCATTTCAGTCTATTTCCATCCTGGCTAAAGGACGACTTGCACTTTGCAGAGGTGTACCAATGAGCTGTAGATGACGAAACAGACCTGTTTATAGATTGTAAAAAATGTTTTATATATATATGATTAGAATTGCAAACTGCATATGGATCCCTTTCATTATTGTTATGAATTGTCAATTCATGTTAATATCCATTCTCTCAGCAAAGATTGAAATCCAACCTATGAACATTTCAGTCAGACACCTTAACATGGAGCTGTTTGTCATATTTTTATTCAGTTCAGAACAGTCAGTTGGAGGATCACAGCAGATATTTCCTTTCAGTTGACTGTTTTAATATATTCTGAGGTAGTAAACCTATTTAAGACAAGCATGTCCAAAGTCCTTGCCTTGTGTCTAATTGTAGTTGGTATTCCAAGTACCACCAACCCACAGCCTTTAGTATGAAATTATTAATGTCTGGCTTTTTAACCCCTCTGCACAAAATAAGTATTGCCAAAAGTAACCTTTTTTTTTTCTTCCTGTAAATACATGGTGACCCAAAAAATGGGAACTTTTTAAGAATTCAATAAAACTACGAATGATGGAAGAAGAAAAATATTTTATTCATAACAATTGAAACCTTAAAACATGCCGTTTAGGAAACAATTTTGGAATTTTCATTTTCTAAAAATTACGTCCTATAGCTTGGAAGGACATTCTTGAAATCTGCTGTTGAGATTCCTCCTTGACTGCTGTAACATCTCAGCTTTTGTCCATTTCACTGATCCATGGTCACTAAAATGGTGAAGAAGTGTTTACAAGGTCATAGTCTCACAGAGTTGCCACTTGTGCATGTATGGGAATACGCACTACAAGAATTCCTATTCTTTTTTTTGGGGGGGTCACCCTATATTTTATAAGAAAATGGCTCCCTTTTATTACTAAGCTATCTTTTGGTATACATATATTTTGTTGTTTTTTTTGTCAGGCCTTTCTGGATTTCCCCACGTCAATCGATTGTAATTCCAGTTGCCCCTCCATTTGATGAATATGCCCACAAGGTAAGACTGAAAAAGAACTTCTCTCCCTCCACCCCATCAAAATTATATTTGATTCAAAATAATTAGTCAAAGTTTTACTTAACCTTTTTCTCACCACTTTTCCTTAAATTCAATTTTTTTTTGAAATAGCGTAGAATTCATAATTTTATTCCAAATTTGATTTTTGCATGAAACCAATTCTATTTCATTCCAGAGTCTTATAAACAACTTTAAAATTTTGTTTAGTTGAACTAAATAGAATTTAACCACTTGCATACGGTATTCTTTTTATAGCGTGATTCTGCTAGACGCATAAGCATCATCAGTCTTTTTGGCTAGACTAAAAATGTGTACATATGTCATCTATCTTTTGGCAAAAGTTTACATGTGCATATGTATATGTCATCCAATCGCAAGTGGTTAAAAATGAGTTAAAATAAGACAAAAAATAAGACACCTAAAATAACCATCTAGCAATTTGAAAGAAGTTCATGATCAACAGGATATCTTAATAACAATAGAAGGTTTGTCTGTATAAAAATTGATGATGCATAAAAATACATATGTGATCTCCAAGTCATGATAATTTTAAATTATAATCTAAACAAACTTAAATTGTAAAGAAAATTCTGTGGTCATCAGGAAAAAAGTTTTTAAAAATTCTCTTGAATTTTACTTTTTTTCTTTTTTCCAAATTTCTTCTTACTGTTGACAGTTCAATTCATTTTAATAGTCTATCCGTGGCACAGTGGATAAGGGCGTTGAGTTTCTACGGTTCCAGGTGTGCTTTGTCTGAAGATGAGTGTTCAAAACATACCCAATAGTAGTAATTATTGGGAATACATTTCCAAGATTTAACATTTCTAACCGGTCATGGCTAATACACCTGAAGAAGGCCAGAGGATTTGTTGACTGAAACGTGGTGAAAGCAACAAGTATAAAGATGAGGACAGCAATGGATTTACAAATTATAAAGCCTTGTCTCAAAGGATTTAAAAATAAAACAAAAAAAAACAGACCATTATTTTATTAGGTTGACAAATGTTTGTATAGTGTTACATCATATCAACCTTTTCAGGTCATTTAATGCCGAGAACAATCATTTTTGGGAAACACTATTTTTTTCCACTCTTAGTTTTTTTGAATAACACAATATACACTATTTAACCCATAGCTGGAGGGAATGTGGGGATTCATACCTTTCCCAATGGTATTCAAATATGAACGCAAACGAAATGACTGGGATTTCGAACACACGTACTATGATTCTGAAGTCCGACTGCCTATTCATTGGCCTAAGTGGACTTCCCTGATAGACCTGTTGACAATACTGATACAACATAGTCGTAGGTTAGGTTGAGTTTAAGCCTGCTTTTTAACAAGAAAACTGAACTTGTCCATCCGGTTTTTCTGTCTCCTTATTCCTCTGTTCATTGCTGT